>JBAMJV010003849.1:0-54388 GCA_037951105.1 Echinarachnius parma | reverse complement strand
TCTGTTTAAATGTAACCAGAAACACATAATTTTGCATAGAATATTGTTCTGTTCTTGTTCTTACACATTATACCCCTCCTCTCAAGTCATACATTAGACTAGTTGAATAAGTTTTGAACGGTGACATTGTTTATAATTAGCTTGGTCAATAACAAATGTATTGTTATTGATGTTACAGACTGTTAACATCTACGGTAGATGAAGACTTACTTTAAAATATTGTTGTTTTAAATATTGAATATAACAATGAAACATGACAACAAAATCAGCGTTTCTACGTTAAACCAAAACATATGATAAAATTATCATAACTAACAAAAACAAACATTGTTTTGTAGAAAAATAGTTACGTTAAATCTTAATTTTTACATCAATATTTATCTTGAGTATAAAGTATAGTAACCTCCACATGATAACCTTGTATTTTACTGGTAATTTGTACTGATTGTTATACATTCCCTTATTATTCATTATCCGATTGAAAAGCGAATATAATACTCTTTTACCTTGTAATCTTCCATTAAAAGCAAAATATAACTATACCATTAAACGCGTATGGTATGCCCTATGTTAATATCTAACAAAGATAAGTCAATTGAAAGTTTGTTCGATAACTTTATTCTCGTAAAATGACTATATTATTTTTGTTATTATTTCTGATACATACTACAGTACGGCCTATTAGGTAACTAAAGGTACGTCATAATTGAGGTTATATAGCTTCAGTCCTGACTACGGATTATTCTACTTGAGAAAAGGGAGAGATGATGACTGAAGGTGGACTAAAGAGGGAATTGGGAAATGAATTATAGGAAGAACAAATAAGGATAATGAGAAGAAGAAGAAGGATAAGGAGAAGGAGAAGGAGAAGGAGAAGGAGAAGGAGAAGGAGAAGGAGAAGGAGAAGGAGAAGGAGAAGGAGAAGGAGAAGGAGAAGGAGAAGGAGAAGGAGAAGGAGAAGGAGAAGGAGAAGAAGAAGAAGAAGAAGAAGAAGAAGAAGAAGAAGAAGAAGAAGAAGAAGAAGAAGAAGAAGAAGAAGAAGAAGAAGAAGAAGAAGAAGAAGAAGAAGAAGAAGAAGAAGAAGAAGAAGAAGAAGAAGAAGAAGAAGAAGAAGAAGAAGAAGAAGAAGAAGAAGAAGAAGAAGAAGAAGAAGAAGAAGAAGAAGAAGAAGAAGAAGAAGAAGAAGAAGAAGAAGAAGAAGAAGAAGAAGAAGAAGAAGAAGAAGAAGAAGAAGAAGAAGAAGAAGAAGAAGAACCGGGTATGTTTTCATGGTAACAAGGAGCGATGTTAAATATGATCATGGCAGAATTATATAAACAGAAAAATACATATCTCTTTCAATAGCATCTTTTTTTGGCGCGCGTTGCCTGTCGTTATGGGGCGAAGCCTTGGTCATATAAATTTGTTATCGGCGAAATTACATCCGGACTTGCCAAGATCCCTGCTAGTTTTGAGTTTGGCTGTTAGTTGCCATAAGGAAATCCACCATTTATATAT
This sequence comes from Echinarachnius parma, assembly GCA_037951105.1. Taxonomy (NCBI): domain Eukaryota; kingdom Metazoa; phylum Echinodermata; class Echinoidea; order Clypeasteroida; family Echinarachniidae; genus Echinarachnius; species Echinarachnius parma. The sequence goes on along the minus strand of JBAMJV010003849.1, from coordinate 52,891 downwards.
TTTTGTTTGTGTCCTCGGTGTCTGCATCACAGTAAATCAACTGGTATTTATATTTTTTCTTATGTCTTTGATAATCTGGGTGGCAACTGGCCAATATATCTTTTATCGTCTTGTTTGTGAACGTGAGTCAGATATTTATTACAAATATGAACCCTTCAGGCTGCCATGTTTTCCAACTGTCCATATGAAACGTCATCTGACCTTACACAAACAAAATCGGGCTATGTTACCACTGACACAGTAGCAGATTCAACAACAGCGGTTACATAACCTGATTTTGTTAGTGTGCGCTCAGATGCGCTCAGATGACGAACCATGCAGAACCACTGGGAAACATGGCAACCTCCAGTACGTGTTCAGATAAGACAGATAAAAGTGGTTTTAAAAACATTGCTTAATTCCATTATTAGTGATACCTTAGTGAGGAAATATACGACTAGAAGTGACATAAATTATGCACTTATCAGTATAACAGCAAACGAAAATTCCACCATTTTGTTGCCCTTTAAAAACGTGAATAATATACACACAAAAAAGGAGCAGAGACATTATAGGGCTTCTCCAGGTATCGAACCCGAAACCTCCGGATAACTAGACCGGTGCTCTAACTATAGAGGGTCTAGCAATCCCGAAGTCTCGGTTTCGATTCCTTTTTGTTTTCCAAATTGATTTCCTCATTTTCCATTTATGTTATCCATTTCTCTATTTTTATAATACATTATAGTTGTAAAAGTGATTTACGATCCTTTTTAGTTATTTAGTTGAGCGTTTAAGTAAAAGTCTAAATGCAATTCTTAGCCTAGAAAATTACTGTCTACATTTCTAACTCTATACATTATAAATATTGAATTGAATATCGGCATATAATTATTATGTACACATAGATCTACGTAAGAGATAAAATGCCTTTGCGAATGATTCACAGTTGTGGCAGCCGCGGGAGAGTTGAAATTGCAACTCATTCTAATATTGATAAACTCAGCAGCTGCATTTAATATTTCCGTAATTTACGACGCAGTTTATCTTAATAGGCCTATATTTCACTCGGTTACTGATACATAATACTATATGCGGCGTTCTACATTTGTGTTAATTTTGTGTAACCGGAATGTGTACCTGCGTGTTTGTATACAAGATATTTGAATACATTTAGAGAAGTATTCTCATTCGTTATTTGCATATGAAAGGAGATAAATTTCCGGAGACGATGCAATATTTTTCGACGTCATTTGTTGTTGTTGATGTTGGGGGGGGGGGGGGGGGGGGGAGTACATATCTGCATCTTACAAATGCACGGTATATACAGTATTTTATTTTAAGATTTGTCATGAACGCATGCATGACAACATGAATAACATGTTAATGGAAGGTAGAGGAACTGTGTGTCATCCACGAATAACCAGTTTAATTTTACGATATACTCATCTCACTACTCAAAGTTCGAATGTCTTGCACATTAATGTTAAAGGGATAGTTGAGTTCTGGTAAGGAGAGTACAGTTTTAGTGAAACTGAATTTTAGTAACCAAAACCTGCATCATTACATTACAAACTAATAGTTATAACTAGAAAGGAACACAAAATTACAAATGACGTAGTAAAGATCAGGTTATCATTCAAAAAGAGCCGTTAAAACGTAAGAGGGCGCTCTCTAAACACTCATCGGTTTCAACCATTTTGAATAAAATATTGTGCATGTGATGCTTTGTTGAAATAGTGATTAGATAGAGAAATAACCAACAACTATTTAAATACCTATTTTGTAACTTTTTGAAAAGAGGAAGCATTTTTTTGAATTTCTAACGGCTGGTTAAAAATTCTCTAATAAACCCGGGGCCCCGGGTTTATTACAAATTGTTATATTTATGGATATTAAAGCCGTTTCTGAACCGATTTTGATCAAACAAAGATGATTTTATTGTTTAAATATTATGCTCTTTCAAATTTTACACTCAGTTTTTCATTACCTCACAAACCAATTAAGTAGTCTAGCGCCCTCTCTACCAAAACTCAACTTTCCCTTTAAATATGGAAAGTACATCTTCAATACTCTCTATTTTGAGTTGATCATACAGGGGTTCCTGCGTATGAATTACAAACGTACTGCTAGGCAAAATGATACAGGAACTGGGGATATCTTTTCACCCTAAATATAATACCAATGGATACTGGCAATGCAGAGTAAATATAAATGTCCGTGTTGAGACAACCTATATCTGACATTAAGCTGACCTGATTCGTTCTGGTCAGCCACCATATCGCATTGCATTCAATCAAGAAAATACTATATCAAAGAGACCTGGGATGAGATTTGGGTAAGAGTAAGAAGGGCGTTAAGTCAGTTTCTGGCTAAATTGGGTTATGCATGCCATTTTGTATTAGGTAAGAGCCTCCGTTATCATGATTATGTGATGCAATATTGTCAGAGAATTATATAATGAACAGTACTGTTTAGCTCCTAACATGCTTTATGCATGATTGCAAGCACAATAGAGTACTTGACCATGTCCATTGTATTGTGCGGTGGCATATTGTATACATAAATGGCTCTATTGTTTGTATGCCCCCTTACATAAGTGGCTCTATCTATTGTATGTACGCCCCCTTATCTGCAGTCTTGGGGTATTTGCCTTTCAATATAATTCCTTTCAAACCCCCCTTCCAATTAATGTGGCAGGCTAAAGGCTAATTTGGGGAATATTCATCAACATTATACAAAAGAGAGCAACATTTAGTTTTTGTACCATGGTTTTCAAAATTGAAACATGACTATCTCCGAATTATACAAAATGTGACTTTGCGCCCTTTTCTTTCTCAACCGACGAAGATAAGTTGACAGTACCGCAAAGGGCATTGGCCTTTATACAGCTGATTGGTGTCCAGAGTGTGAATTATCTTTCATAATGACCCTCCTTCACCGGACTTAATTTAAGGTCATGCCAATTTCATCTCATGTGATTGTTGTATTAAAGGGATCTAGTAACCTAGGTGTGCAAAAAAGTGATGAATGGTTGAAAACATATTACCAATAGAAGCACGGAACAGCTTTCGGTTTTACAACTTTCTCTTCCGTTAAAAAGATATTCACGATTGAAGTGTTCGGATTTTTAATTATCCACTGGAAAGTTATAACTGTGTACATGGGTTAGAAAATATCACTTTGTAAATTGGCATGCTCATTACTCAGCCATATATCATCCATTTAATGTGAATTACTTACACTGTTAAAACGCTGTGTAAACAAATTCAACAACTTGTTGAAATTTTTCAACAACCGCTGTTTGACATATGAACCATCCAACTGTTGTTGAAAACATCCAACAACCCCAGTTGTTTAAAGTTCACACAACTGTTGTTTTAATTTTTTCGACAACAGTTGCTTAGAATAAATTTCAACAACCCTGTTGTTGAAATAGCAAATACAAAAAAGACGTAAAGCGGCAAGGTCGGAATCGAACCGGGGATCTTTAGGTTATAAGCCTCACTCTCTATCGACTGCGCTATCTCGGTTCGCTTGGTTTGCATTGGGACAAAAGGGGTTTTGACGCGGTGATTTTGCGGTCGAAACTATCACGTGATTTAACACGTTTCATCAACGCTTGAACAATGGCCGCTTCACGCAACCCTTCTTTATACAACTTATCATGCTACACCTAACGATGTATGAAAAGATTTAACAACCATTTTTACACAGCGTTTTTTTACACAGCGTTTTAACAGTGTAGTGGACATAGACAATTATCACTTTTTGCACATGTCATGCATGTCAACAAAGTTACTAGAAAAGGGTTTACAATATATTCCCCTCTTGCTTTGCTACAAGCGACTCCAAGTAGAGGCAAATTACATCCAGGCATCAAATCGATACTATACATTAAAGGGAAAGTTGAGTTTTGGTAGAGAGGGCGCTAGACTACTTAATTGGTTTGTGAGGTAATGAAAAACTGAGTGTAAAATTTGAAAGAGCATAATATTTAAACAATAAAATCATCTTTGTTTGATCAAAATCGGTTCAGAAACGGCTGAAATATCCATAAATATAACAATTTGTAATAAACCCGGGGCCCCGGGTTTATTAGAGAATTTTGAACCAGCCGTTAAAAATTCAAAAAAATGCTTCCTCTTTTCAAAAAGTTACAAAATAGGTATTTAAATAGTTGTTGGTTATTTCTCTATCTAATCATTATTTCAACAAAGCATCACATGCACAATATTTTATTCAAAATGGTTGAAACCGATGAGTGTTTAGAGAGCGCCCTCTTACGTTTTAACGGCTCTTTTGAATGATAACATGATCTTTACTACGTCATTTGTAATTTTGTGTTCCTTTCTAGTTATAACTATTAGTTTGTAATGTAATGATGCCGGTTTTGGTTACTAAAATTCAGTTTCACTAAAACTGTACTCTCCTTACCAGAACTCAACTATCCCTTTAACTATCATATCAAATGTATCATCGAATAAATATTGTCAGTGTGTCCATAAATGACCTCTCTATCACCGTTCACAATGCCCTGTCTCTGGTCTTCACCGAGCGAAACGGCTTGCCCATGTTCTCACTTTCATGTGAAAAGTTTACCCTTTACGCTCTATCCCCTTACTATTACCCTTTAATATAGATCTTGCTGACAGCGATTTCAATTATACGAAAGCCTGGTATCATTCGTGCACATCTGGGGATCAAATTGACAGATGTGATTCAGTTAAATATCATGATTGAATGTATAGCGAGATGAATATAGAATGTGTCAAAGAATGACCTCTTCACGACTTCACCATCGGTCATAATGCTAATGTCTCGTCTTCGGGTTATGCCAGTTTGCTCACCTTATCAGAGTGTTATGCCTGGATAAAACCTGTTTAACCCGCGTCATTCGTGACTTTCTACATAACCCACAAGGTTTCCGCAGGCAAGGGGTGAAATTCAGAGGAGTTTGCTCATCACGCACGAATCATCCCGTCGAGATCTCGAGTTCATAAGTTGTTTTCTTAAGATAAGCATCCCATTCGTGTTTCGGGGAAGGTATTGCTTTGAGCGATTCCAAGTATACGCAAATTAAATTTTTCATTTGCGATCTGATGGATACCGACGAGTCCATGATTGGATTTGCCCCAGTCCTACTTTAAGGCGCTCTTTATACGTCCAGTTAATATTCGTGAACGGCTGGGAATCAGATCGTGCGCAAGGCGTTCGTAAGATGGAACCACGGCATCTGAACGAATCAGAAACGTCCGTAGACTCCGTATGGGAAGTGGGTTTTATCTTTAGTCTTTACACGAGTCCCCCGAGATCTCGAGTTCATAAGTTGTTTTCTATAAGTTAAACACCTCATTTGTTTTTGTTTTTTTCGGGGAAGTATATAAGTTCTTGCCTTCAGCGATTCCAAGTGTACGCAAATTAAATGTTCATAATTATGGTCTAATAGATAAGGGCGAGTTCATGATTGGATTTATCCCAGAGCTACTTTGAGGCGCTCTACGTCCAGTTAACATTCGTGTACGCCTGGGAATATATCAGATCGTGCGCAAGGCGTTCGCAAGATGGCACCATCACGGAATCTGAACGAATACGAAACGCCTGTAAATATACGATAAGTTAAACACCTCATTTGTGATTCGGGGGAAAGGGTTTGCTTTGGGCGGTTCCAAGTTACGCAAATTAAACTTGACTAGATTTGCCCCAGGGCTACTTTAAGGTGCTCTACGCCTAGTTAACATTCATGTACGCCTTGGAATATGTGCGCAAGACGTTCGCAAGATGGCACTTGGCGCCTGATTTCTGATCACTGATTTCCATTTAGGATTCTCCCGAGCCCCATCCAATATGTGACGGGGTAGATTTAAAGCGGAAAAATACGCTCGACTCTCTGGCGGATTTTAAATTTGGCGACTCTTTGCCCTTTGGCGATCTATAAATTCGGCCGGGCTCCGTTGCATTTGTGACGCAGGCTTAATAGAAGTGGGTTTTCTCTTTATAGGCTGTACACGAATCATCCTGAGATGTCGGTTTTATAAGTTGTTTTCTTTCTGGTTAAAGTTAAACACCTCATTTGTGTTTCGGGGGAAATGTTTTGCTTCGAGCGATTCCAAGTATACATGCAAATTAAATGTTAATTTGGTCTAAACGGGATGAGGGCGAGTCCGTGATTGGTATAGCCCCAGAGCCACGTACACTCTAAATTACAAGGATTTAAAATCTAAATCGTAGCTTGGATTAAAACAAATATAAATACACTTAGATTATTTGTAAATCTATGAAGACTTAAAAAGTCACGCGAAAGCAATTGTTAATCGAGGGCCATGGTGTGAAAATAACGCCAGGTTATCGGAGAGTTGACGAATGAGAACAGTGATATTTCACACGTGACCTACTGCGGTATTCTGAAGCTAAGTTTTCTTAGTTTTATACTCATGAATATTCATAACTAGGATTACGGTTTTGGTTAGAGTTAAGGATATGATTACAATGAGACCACTCTTACCGTCATCGATTTACGTAGCGTAGTGGTCACGCTGTGGACCTCCACGCTCGGTGTCACGGGTTCGAGTCCCCTCTTAGTCTTCTATTTTTTCTTTTGCCATGATAAATTGGTGAGTAGCGCTTTATTTAGTAAATGTATCATGTATCATGCACAGTAAACTAAAAACTGAAATTGGTGGCCTGCATCACTGATTATGAATAATTCATTAGGATGCCATGAACTCGCCTGGGGCCTAATAAGATTAACATAAAACAAATCCAAAAGGGCTTCATTTTTAATCTATCTGGATTTATATTGTTTAAATCCAACAAAAGATTTATTTTAAATCATGATCTGCTGGTCCCTAACCACAGCCGAAGAAAGATTTAAAAGTAAATCTAATAGATTTAATTTTAAATCCTTGTAATTTAGAGTGTAAGGGCAATTTGGATAATTATAATTCAAGGTAGTCCCTGGCATGGCCGTATGCGGGCACATTTGTTTCCAGGGGCTATGGTCTTTTGCCCCAAAAATCATCTTCGGAACTTCCCCATTTCACCTGACAAGCAACAAAAACAAAATTGTATCGCAATAATTTATTTACCCGCCCAAAAAGTATATACTTTTCTTGACTTTTCTTGACTTTTTTTGACGTGATTTTGCCAAAATATAACATCCTTTTACCAGAATATGACGCTTTTGTCCAAATTTCAAGTAATTATTGCCGGAGTATGTAGCCATATTGAAAACTCCAAGAGGGCTGCAGCCCCCAGCCCCCCGCATCCTAAGCCTATATGTTTTTCGGGGTTTTCTACTATTAAACACCAATGTAGAAGCAGTCGTGTAGTTACGGTACTCGTGTACCCTTAAATGGACAAAAGAACAATGCAACAAGGTTAACAAGTCGATAAAATAAAAACAAAAGTACAAGTAGTTGACCTCACCCCTCTCCCCTCCTCCATGTCGGACCACGCTACGTCACTGGGTGCAATGTACAAGGTATACTGGAATGGAACTATTACGTATTTGAACTGCGCATGCACGTATTTGTTGTCTGCTACATCTGGTAAATAAGTTAATTAAGATCATTAATTAGCCACCATACCAGTGGGCGATGTCGGAGATGAAAGGGCAGAATGCGAAACTAAATGTCTTCTCAACTCGGAGAGGAGTGTACTTAGTAAAGATACACAACCTTTGTTGAAATTTTCAACCAACTACCCCTCACTTTTCCTTAGCGAAAACGGTGCTCTTTTTATAGCAAACGCACAAACTCATTACACAATGCGCCAAACTTGCTTAAAGGAGAAACAAAATGTCATGAACAAATATTTTCAACATTTGCCCAGTCGAGAAAGGAGAATCATTCATAGTCATAAAAATGGTATACATAATTATTAACATTTATACTACATACTCAAAGTCATTAAAGGGATCTAGCAACTTTGTTGGCAATTGCAAAAAGTTATGAGTGGTTGATACAATGTATATTGATGTTATCTGATATGGTGTTATGGGAACATTTCAAGTTAAATGGACGTTATATGGCCGAGTAATAAGCAATCATGCAAAGTGATGTTTACTATTCTCATTGCACTCACTTTTACACGGTTTTGACGATCCAGTGGATAATTTAACATCTGAACATTTAATGGTAAATATCTTTTTAACAAAAGGGAAATTTGAAAAACCGAAACCTGTCCCATGTTTTTTTTTATTGTTTATACGAATACAACAAGGTACGAGGGAACCGTTAGAATTCCAATTGAATTATGAGGATTTGGACAATGTTACTTAGTCCCTTTAATACTTAACTGGCTACCTCGCTCTTATTGCTCCATGGACCTTTCAAGACCTTCGGCTTGGATATTAAGTTACTGACACTGGCACATCATACGTGTAAACAACCTTTCCGAAAGCCTGTTGACATTAATCATACACATTAATGTTCACACTAAGGGGCCGCTGAATCACTGTAGTTATATGATTAGCTGACAAATAGCCATAAAAACACACAAGACTAGTGACCTACATTTTTATAACTTAGGCCAATTTCGAAAATGGCATATAGTTCTGCAATAAAAAAAAATACAGCGCACACTTTTAATTGCAGAATTATATGCCATTTTCGAAAATGGCCTTCGTATGATCATAGTGCATTCATCCATTGTCTTAGATTCGAAGTATGAGAATGTATTATGACAATCGGGTTATCTAATTGTGACAGGCATGCGATAATGACTTCCATCGAACCTTTGCCAATGCTTGATTAATCAAATGGCAAGTGCAGTTCAGGTTACTTTTTCCAATTCAACCGAAATCACTAATTAGGGCTTCAACAATTGTCTCCTGTACTGTGTTGTTTAGCTTTTGATAACAACAGAAAATGGAATGGCTGTTGACTTTTCAACTGTCTCTCAAATCATGAACATTTTGGCCCGTATTCACAAAGGAGGTTTGTACAAACCCCGGTTAAAACCGCGGTTTACATCTATGGAATGCCAATTGTAAACTGATGTAGAGAGAATGTAAATTCCTTACTTGTTAACAATGTTGATGGTACACATTCTCTCTCCATCAGTTTACAATTGGCATTCCATAGATGTAAACCGCGGTTTGAACCGGGGTTTGTACAAACCTCCTTTGTGAATACGGGCCATTTATTCCAGAACGCTTTTCAATTGCAGTCAAAGTCAATGGGCAGAAGGTGATATAATATGACAATCTGACAATCTTATACAATAACAATTTTCAAATTTTGTACTAGACTTATATGTAAACAAGGTTCTTTTACTATCTGAACTATCACACATCTTTCAGGAGAATCTTGCAGTGACATTGGTTGATGATTGAAGTCTCAAATATCACCGTCTGAAAAAAACCCACCTTATGAAGTTAATAGATCACTTTAATTACCTTTTGGAAAGACCTATTAAATATATGACATATATTTTAAACGATCTCCTTCACAATAAACTTTAACTATAATATAGGTTTTCCCGTCCATGAAGTACAAATGTATACAATTGAATGACGAACGTGTTAAAATAGACGGGAAAACCTATAGTAACATGACTTCGCTTTTAATTTTCATTAAAGGGATCTAGTAACTTTGTTGAAATTCTGCAAAAAGTCATGAATGGTTGATAAAATGTGTATTTTTGTTATCCGATCTTTCCACTAAGTAATGTGTGAAAATGTCACGTTAAATTTAAGTTTTATGACCGGGTAATGAGCGAAAATGCAAATTGATACTCGCTATCTCATTGCACTGACTTTTTACACATTTATAACTTTCCAGTAGATAAATAAAAACACTTTAATCTTAAATATCTTTTTAATGAAAGGGAAATTCGAAAAACAGAACCTATTCCATGCTTATTTTGGTAATATGAATACAACAAGGTATGGGAGAACCACTAGAGTTTCTATGAAGTTTTTTTGGATTTGGACAATGTTTTCAGATTCCTATATAAGAAAGCCAAGGCATCTGGTATATATATGGCCTACCATTAATTTGAACTCTCGGACCTTTTACGACAATTTCTCTTCATAAATCATTATATTCGCGTCGGCAACAAACTTATGTCGAAACTTTTAAAAGAGTATCATGCATTAGATGGGTATATGAAATTGACGGCCGCGACCTTTGTCGGTATATCATGATACCAAAGTGATTTATCCGAGTAAGCAAACAGATTTGAACTCCATCTCACACATGCATACACGCAATTTGCAATACACCCATGTACCTACACAAAATATATTATCGGGTGCACACACACAAACACACACACACACACACACACACACACGCACACACGCACACACGCACACACGCACACACACACACACACACACACACACACACACACACACACACACACACACACACACACACACACACACACACACACACACACATACATACACACACTCGCACATTAATAGTATAAGCACACGCAAACACACAAACACACAAACACAAACGAAAAACATTCACACCCGTATTTATACACAGATATACACTCACGTACGCACGTACAAACACTATATTTATGAACACACATACACTTCCACGCACACACTGATACATACAGACAAACAAACAAATAAACAATCACAATATACACGCACGTGCCTAAACACCTACATCAATATAGGTGCACCTACTAACATACATGTTACACTGATATGAATACATGCACACACACACATACTCAAACGCGAAACATACGAACTCGCATTTACACACATACATACACACACACACACGCACAAATAGGTAATAGATACAAACGCACTTACATAAACACACACAAACACGCGCACACACGAACACTCAAACTCACACACACACACACACACACACACACACACACACACACACACACACACACACACACACACACACACACACACACACACACACACACACACACACACACACACAACAAAAACAACACTCAAACTCACACACGTCCGCACACCTACAAACACACACAAACATACAGTCTTGTGTGAAGTTGAATCTCGGTTTAAGGAGAAATACAGCTGGTATATAAACTCCGAAACGACCGATTACACCACTCCTCGTGATGTAGGGCGATTGCAGGGATTATGTGAGGTCCGCCCTTCCGTCAGACTAGGATGAAAGATAGTCAAAGGCGACACAAAATAATATACATCATGTGCATTATTGAGTTAGGAATTGATGTACGGACCAGATGTCAGTATGTCACGCGTGGGGTAGACAGAGCTATACGAAGAACATAGTTCCAAAAGGCGCTAAATCCACGTTCCGTGAACATTGAGTTAGCTATACCAGTACTATAATTAGCTACTTATTTATCTAAGAAATCCAAATTTTACGACAAATTACACGATTCATTTTCACATTTCCAAAGGCTTGTGTATACAAAGTTGGAAGAAGAAAACCTGATTTTCTCCAAAGTTGAAAAAGTGGATTTAGTGCCTTTTGGAATTCAACTCTCCAGCTTGTTTCCAGGACCAGAGGGGCACGAAATCGGCCTAGCCCGCTCTCCAAGGTGAATAGAATCATCGTCTCCAAGTCGTCGATTCTAATAGATTGGAAGCACGTGTACTCGTTCAAAGGTGCACGTTAACCCTTGGCCCCGTAGCAGAAAGAGATACAATCGATTGTAAGTTAGAACAATTTGCGCGTTTCAACCAATCACATTTGCGCATCAATTGTAACTTACAATCGATTGTATCTCTTTCTGCATCTGGGCCCTTGACTAATTATTATAGATCAGTGTAGGGCTGGTCCTGTGTATTTTGCATGACGGGAATACTACCCAATATGAAAATATTTCCGCGAATCTAAAATCTTTTCTTAAATTGATTTTAGTTTCCAGATATCTGCCTTTCCTTTTCAAGTTCGCTTTAAAAACTTAATAGTGTTTCATTGATTAGCTAATGTCAAGTTTGGTGTAAAGTTATCTTTTATTTTCTGGATCAATACATCGGAGTCCGACATTGGGTGCTAGTTCGCTGCAAATAGACATTGAACGGTTCTAAACGATCTCTTATAAGTACGCTCCTTTGTCCATTGTTCTTAGTCACGATTACAAAGTCACCCTCCTCTTCTCCTGTCTATATATTATATCTTCCCTTATCATTATTTCACGTACTTACATTCTTCCCCCTCTCTATAGAGGGGTCTATCAAGCCATCTCTTACCCCGTGTCTCCACTCGTCCACCCGCTCTTACCTTCCTCCCTTCATCATCGACACCACTTCCCCTCTCTCTCTCTCCTCCTCTATTCCTTCCCCTGCTGTGTCCCTTCTCATCCTCACTTTCTCTCTACCCATCACTCCCATTGGTCTTCACTCGTCCACTCTCTCTTACCTTCCTCCCTTCATCATCGACACCCCTTCCCTCTTTCACTCTTCCCCTCTATCTTCCTCTCCATTCTTTGTCCCTTCCCCTTCTCTCTTTCTCCCTTCCCATCACTCCCATTGGTGTCCACTCGTCCACCCGCTCTTACCTTCCTCCCTTCATCATCGGCATCCCTTCTCTCTCTTCTTCTCTCTCTCTCTCTCTCCCCCTTCTCAGTCACTACCCCTTCTATTTTCCCTCTCCCCATCACTCTCATTGGTCTCCACTCGTCCACCCGCTCTTACCCTCCTCCCTTCATCATCGACACCCCTTCCATCTTTCTCTCTTCCCCTCTCTCTTCCTCCCTATTCTTCGTCCCTTCCTCTTCTCTCTCTTCCCATCACTCCCATTGGTATCCACTCGTCCATCCGCTCTTTAATACCGTCTTCCCTTCATCATCGACACCCCTTCCCTCTTTCTCCCCCTCTCTTCCTCCCCCTTATTTGTCCCTTCTCTTTCTCACTTTCTCTCTTCCCATCACTCCCATTGGCCTCCACTCGACGCCTCCCGCTCTTACCTTCCTCCCTTCATCATCGACACCCCTCTTTCTCTCTTCTCCTCTCTCTTCCTCCCCATTCTTTGTCCCTACCCCTTCTCTCTCTCTCCCTCCCCATTCTTCTCATTGGTAAACATGTTCGCCTCAGTCTGTATTACTTAGTTTCTCCTGATTTCTACCACCATTTATTGTTTATACCATTGAAGGGAGTTATATCTTTCACAGTTTACGCAGATATCATATTTTGTTATGGGTTTGTTTATTTTCCTATGTCTCTGCCAGTTAAAATGGTATATGCTCCCTGTGGTATGGACGTACACTACAAAAAAAAACCTTGCCCTGTTGACGGCAGCTGAGGTCTTTTACTAGCTCATATTAAAGGTAGCGAATGTTTTTTTAGGAGGCTTTTAGTTAATGTCCAAAGTAACCACTACCCCCCTTTCCCACGGCGCGCATTATGAGGGCATGGGAACATTTATCTTCCTTTGTTAGTATGTGTTTCGTCTGTAGAAGACAGCTGTGGTCTTAATGAGCTCACATCTAACACAGATCGTGGAGGTTTTTCAGTTTAATGACATGCAATGGTATGGCGTATTCATAGGGGCCAGGCCAAGGGTGTGTGTGAATCACACCCAAACCGGAGCATATGACTCAAACTACCACCACCTCTAATCCCCTGGGAATATGTTTTCTTGGCATGCATGGGAAACTATATCTCCCTCTTTCGGTATGTGTTTCATCTTTAGAAGCCAGCCGGGATCTTTATGAGCTCACATCTAACTTAGATCGTGGAGGTTTTCAGTTTAATGACATGCAAGGGTATATGGCGTATTCATATAGGGGCAAAGCCAAGGGGTGTGTGAATGGCACCCATATATAGTATACGACTCAAACTACCACCACCCCTAACCCCTGGAGAATCTGTTTTTCTTGGCATGCATGGGAAAATGTATCTTCCTCTGTCGATATGCGTTTCGTCTGTAGAAGCCAGCCGGGATCTTAATAAGCTCACATCTAACTAAAATCGTGACTCCGAGGTTATTTCGGTTTAATGACTCGTGTATCGACTAGGGGATTTGTGGAGCCTTTTAAAGGGGCCATAGGGGATGATAAATCGTACCCTTACTAGAGTTGATGGCTAAAGTTAACACAACTCTTTACCCACAATGATACATTTTCTTGGCATAGAAACAAAACCCAACCCCCACCCTCCCCTCTGCCAGCATGTTTTTTTTTAATATACGGTTGGCGCCAGCTGGGGTCTTAATTAGCTAATATCTAACTTAGATCGCGGAGGGTCGTGGAGGTTCTCCACAAGGCCTTAAGGCGTAGCCAAGGGAACATGCCCATATTGGGGGTTCATCAACCAAACTTCCATCCCTACCCCTCAGTTTTCTTGACATAGAAACTTTTTATTTTGTTCCTGACATAATGTGTTTCGTCTATAAACGCCAACTTGGGGCTTTGAAAAGCTCGCATTTAACTCATATCATGATTATCATGGTGTTTAATGACACGGATAGCTTTAGAGCTCCATGACGCAGCTATATTGTTGACATCCCGTTTGGTATACCACAATTTGGTCTATTACAGTAAAATAGACCACCACCAGGTAGTGTACCCTATTAAAGTTGGGCACCTGCACCACACCCGTTTAGGGCTTCCCAAACTTGTTCGTGCAGTGATATTATGATGGTTGTTGTATGAAAATAATGTGGTAGAGTTTTATATGATTGTGTTTTTTGTTGTTTTGTTAGAATATGTAGTGGTTTTATGCATGAGTCATCAACAGCAGTATTGCATACAGTAGTGTAAATCCACAATTTATCGAGCATGAATTCAGGATAATACGTTTAGACATTTATTGGTCACATCTAGGTTGTATATACAAGGTCATATGACGCTCAGCATCTATTATTCTTAGAAGTAAACGTGGGGTTTAATGCATGACCTCCACATCACAGACGTGTATCTTTTGTAACACGTGTGTATTATCATTCATGTTGACAGTTCTAGGTAAGTAGAGTTATGTTTCACAGGATGTTGCACTCTCTCCTAAATATGTACACACCGCTGTTTTCCTTGTTTCTTATTTACCACGGGCATGACGGGCGTACAAGACTGAAAAGGGTAGGGGTGGGCCGGGACTGCACACCCTTGAGTTCTAAAAAGCCAATATACGAAGAAAAATACCTTCATCATGTGATGTGGGAACGGAGATGTTATTTTCATGCACCGCAAAGTCATCAACATTTTGTGCAAAACCCCTCTGTTTTGGGAGAAAAACTAATTATCTCAACTTTTGGGTCATTATTGTTTCATCAAATAAGATTTAGCGGGGATTTAGCGGGGATTTAGCCGGGACAACTTTTTTATGATTCATCAAATGTTTTTCCCAGCTATACAGGGTGTCTCAGAAAGAATGCAACACCTACGATCGTTAATTTCATAAACACCATCGACTAAATGTCATAGTTTTTTGTTTGATTGGGTAGAACATTCTTTTTCCAACAAAATGATACCATTATCATTGATTTTGGGTAAGGCGTTTGGATCCGAGGGCCATTTTTCTAAGGCAATGTCGTTTCCTAAATTTGCTACTTTTCGTCTCCAGCGATCCTCTGAACACTGAGACATTCTCGCCCCTCAGCCTCCCATAGAATTAGTTGTACAAAAGAACTTCCTTTAATAGGGAAGACAATGCGAGCCGCACCGTCTGAATAACTACAGGAACGGTTACGCGCGAAGGGGTCGATTTGTCTATATCACACGAGCGGCGCCGTTCGTTGTGATAGTCGCGTTCGCCAGTCGTTCCTGAATGCCATACATTCAGCTCAAAGGGCTTGTCAAAAGGCTAATCCTCATGGGGATCCAACCCCTTTTGTCCCCGTAGCTACGTCGGTGAGGCCTATATGGTCCATACAATTTTATCACGTATATGCCTCGCCGGGAACTGGGTTATTCAAGGACTTTGCTGACGGGTCATTAACATTAATATCTAGTCCAGAAATCAAATATGCCGACTTCATTCGTGCTGCCTTGACGGATGAGTATCTTAATCTCGCGTACGTTGACCCACATTGATGTTGTTATACTTCTGCTACAAGCCTTAAAACCCTTTTCACATATCACCTCATACCGTTAACGGACGACCGACGGAGAGCAACATTTTCGATCCGTTTGTCTCCTTTCGTATGCGATTCTTGCCCGTTCCTTGTTCGGCGATTGCGTTCATTGTCAGGCAATATCCTTTGCTTTATCCGGTGGAAAGATGTGTGCATGCAGCAAAGGAGACAACTTTCACCACCGGATAATTTTTTCTTCAATTTTTCTATCTATCGGTTATCCGTTTACGCTATCCTGTGATACCGTATGTGAATTTGCCCTACGCTAACGTTCCATTTTGTTTCGGTGTCATCATTCAAATCATGAATGCTTAGGGTCAAAGGACGATTAAACTCTGTCAGGACTGTAATTACTTCAATGTAATACTTACAATTTCGATACCGCTAAAGTATACCATAATTGTTACCTTGATCATGTTGATGACTACGTTCCGTTTTTTGTTCAAAGTTCTTGTCACCGAGTGGATCATATAATTTTCATGCAGGGGTTGTAAATTGATATGACATCCAACGGAAAGCCTATTATTATATTATATCTGTTTTGTGTCCCTTCATTTCCGCAGTAATAATGCTCAAGTCGTGAATCCAACATGGCGTGTATACCTACGATCAATCTTCCAGACGACGACTCTTCGAACATCCTGCCTGAAATACCTTCCATCAGGATCGACAATGGCGAGCCGACGTCACCGACGACGGTACGAAAACAGACTGCGACTTCATTGACCACGGTGAAGATCACACCGGAGAATCATCTCTCGTCTTCAGGGCCAGGGCAACGACCGCGTAGGCGGTCCATCATCGAGATCGAAAATACGACGGTGACAGAGTCATTCGCGCTGGTCCCGAAGCCGCTCTCGGAGGTAGGCGGCGGTCTCTTAGTCCCACCCGTGTCGAGACGGCGCAGGATCTCGGTCGTGCAGTGGAGAGACATCAACGAGTCACTCTTCAATAAGAACATACGATTTGATGATGAAACTCATATAGGAGATCAACATAATGACTTCTTCAAGGATGTCAACAAGATACGATGTATTGAGGATACCTTCTGGGATGAGAAGCGGAAGCTAATGCCTCGCTACGAGGCTATGGACAAGTTAGACGAGATAGCGATCAATGTAAGTAACAGTTCAACATTATTTTGTATACAAATATGTATTTGTAATCCTTTGCTTAAGAATAATTTGTTACATGTCATGGTTAGGAGTAGAAACAGTTGAAATCATTATAATATTACTTTACTTTAAAAAAAAAAAAAAACACTCATGATTATTCACAATTGAATTTACGATATACAAAATATTTAAAAGCCCTTAAGAGTTTGAATGAAACTAGGATGAAATTTCCAAGGAAATAGGTTTCCATATTTAGTGTCCTCCTTCATATCAGGGTCCATCCATCCCGCAGACGGATGGGTGAAGATGCTGGAAACGAACATACACAGATAAAAGAGGGTGAAACATTCTGACGACACGGACTTCTCTTCACCTTAAGTTTCCGTATTTAGGCCCCTTTTCCAAGTGTATAATCATGAACAATTGTACGGGTATAATTAATTGGACAGGGTGCCTTGCATCCGCAGACCGGCGCGAAGGCACCAGTCAATGCAGTTACAGAAGGGCGATATGGAGACCATCGTGATCAATAACTGATCATCATCAGGTGGATTGTCCACAATAACTATCACGACACTTCATAATATGTTTCCGTATGCATGTCCGTTTTTCATTCATATGTATGCTTATCCCACAGGGTCCTTCGATCCCGCAGACCGATGTCAAGACGTTGGTCAATGAACTGACCAAGAACACGGAGGGAGAGATGGAGTCCTTCCGGGTGATCTTCAGGTGGATCGCGCACAACATCTCCTACGACACCAATTATCTGGAGACGGGGGAAAGAGCGGATCAGTCGACGGATGAGGTCCTTAGAACGGGGAGAGCCATTTGTGGCGGTTTTAGTGGACTACTCTGCAACATGTGCAGGTAAGTTCAACGTAGTTCGGACTCGCAAATCAGGCACGCGGTGTCATCTTGAAAACGCCTTGCACACGTTGCGCAAAGACGTTCGCAAAGATACCAATGAAAGAGTTCTATCCAGTCGCAAATAAGTGTTTCTTAGGGGGAGATGTCACAATGATACCCTCTCATGCCTACGCATTATTGCTCGCATTAATTACTCCACTGAGCGACTGAATAACTTGGACATATTTAGTTCCATACGAATCCTACTTCTTTGTCATGGGTATCAACGAAGTTTCAATATTTTATTTTAAAAATGACATTCTACTGCAGATGTCATTGAAACTCGGCTCTATAGCAACGGGCAGAAAACTATTTAACTATAGTACGACGTAAAGTGTGGTTTAATTCTACCAACTATAAGCGGATTAATAATTTTCTCTGATCAGTGAAAATACGATTATTATTCCATGCAACATTATATCCACTATAGCCACTAAGGTTTCTCCTTGTTTATATCGGAGCTTTCAACACTTTCAACACTATGATCAGCCCTATACTAAAAAGAAGGGGTGAAATATTCGATACATATGACATTATACAGTTGTTAACTGGTGGTGGAGGGAAAAGCACGGAATGTTCCACTCCCGAGGGATTTTAAATGCTATAATGCTACAAATGTTACATGGCAGCTGATGTACTGTATTTACTAAGTCAGGTGATAAAAGTTCATATTCAATGATATACGTCTGTCCTATTTGTTCACAGCATCGCAGGTATTAACTGTGAGACAGTATCAGGAGCATCCAAGGCCATCGGGTTTTACCCCGGATCCACATCATACCTGAAGGAAGATGGGAAGCATGCGTGGAATCGCGTCTCTATCGGGGGACAGTGGTACCTTTGCGACGCTGCGTGGGCAGCTGGTGTATCATGTACGTACTTTACTTACTCACTTTCTTACTTACTCACTTAATTACTTACATACTTACTTAGCAACTTACTAACATACTTACTTACTTACTTACTTAATTACTTACTTAATACTACTTGCGTACTAACCTGCTTGTTCACTTACCTTCTCATTTACTTCCTTACTTGCTTGCTTACTTACTTACTTGCTTGCTTGCTTGCTTGCTTGCTTGCTTGCTTGCTTGCTTGCTTACTTACTTTCTTACTCACTTAATTACTTACTTACTTAGCGACTTACTAACTTACTTACTTACTTAATTACTTACTTAATACTACTTGCGTACTAACCTGCTTGTTCACTTACCTTCTCATTTACTTCCTTACTTGCTTGCTTGCTTACTTACTTGCTTGCTTGCTTGCTTGCTTACTTACTTACTTTCTTACTCACTTAATTACTTACATACTTACTTAGCGACTTACTAACTTACTTACTTACTTACTTACTTAATACGTATTTACTGAATTACTTACTTAATACTACTTGCGTACTAACCTGCTTGTTCACTTACCTTCTCATTTACTTCCTTACTTGCTTGCTTACTTGCTTGCTTACTTACTTACTTACTTACTTACTTACTTACTTACTTACTTACTTACTTACTTACTTACTTACTTGCTTGCTTGCTTGCTTGCTTGCTTGCTTGCTTGCTTGCTTGCTTACTTACTTACTTAGTATTTTCAAACTTACTTTCTTACGTTTTTGTTATTCCGTCAGACCGCAACTTGTACTATCAGTACCTGAAAATGATTTCCCCTTCTGTAATTTGCAGCTCGAGGAAACGACGGGAAGTACACATTCGAACGGAGGTGGGGCGAAGGATACTTCATCGCAAACCCAGAGCAGTTCGCTGCGACGCACTTCCAAGTTGCTCCCGATGACCAAAACGATGCTGAGTTGGACAGATGGAGCAACAGCGTCCAGGTCGGCCGAGCGGCCTTCCTCTATCATCTAAAATGCCTTTCACACGACACGGGCGTCATCCACACCAAAGACAACAAAGTCCTGATTAGGATCCAGAGCGAGTATCCTCTGGACGCGTTCTGTTGTTTGACTGAAGGAGACCATATGGGTGCAGAGATTCCTCAGCACGTTGTCAACTGGTGGGAGGGGAACGTTCTCAAATGCAATGTTCAGCTCCCAAGGGCAGGCAGGTATGTCTTCACGGCTTTCGGTACGTTGCCAGATGACAAGCAAACACCTAGCGACTCGAGCATCTCTAGTAAAGTGTCCGTCTTCTACGGAACGCGGCTTATGACATTCACAATTTATGCAGAAGGCGCGCATGAAGACAAAGCGCTCACGCCAGTCACCGGGTCAGACTCGTGGGGAGTTGATCCAAGCTGTATACGCAAGGGATTCGAACCAATTTCTCACAAGAGCCCCTTTGTCGAAGCACCGGACGGAAATGCCTGTATCAGCTTCAAACAAGGGGTTAATCCAATCCCGCTGATTTTCCATTTCTCGCACTTTGACACGCCGGAAGTGAACCTTGAGAACAACGTCTACATCGAAACCGTCGGAGAACGAATCGTTTGTCACGTATCCTGTCCGCGGCCAGGAAGATATTCGTTTGTACTAAAAATGAGACTTTTCGATGACATATATCATCGTGCTGCCGCTTATCTAATAACGTCGTCTCGGGATTGCAAGGGTGGTGACGATTCGTCCATAACCTTCCCAAAAGGACCCAGTGGGGTGTGGGGTCCAAACGACGCCTTCTATGAAATGGGGATGACCGTTAGAGGACCTGACTCGTCAACGATAATTGCTAAAGATGGCGACTGCTACTTTGCGATCCGATGCGACAAATCTCGAGACCTTGAAATGAAGTTGACATTAAAGGGAGCGGGTTCCGAGAGCGAACTTAGAAGCGGGCACGCCTCCATGCAGTCGGCAAAAGGCAAGACTACATCAACAACGTCCATCAGTCTAAGGTTATCTGAAGCTGGATTGTATCATCTAAAACTCTTCGCCAGGATTGACTCGGGTGCAGATATGACATATGTAGGCTCGTGGTTGGTTGTTTGTGAGACCCCATCTTGGAAATCTCTTTTCCCTAAACGGTCAGTGAACTGTGGTCCGACTGAAGAATTTAATAATCATGGGCTTGAAATCGACCAAGAGGCCCTCGTAGAGACATCAACAGGCGAGTGTGAAGTTCAAGTAACCCTAACCCAAGAAGTCTTTCTGACCTTTTCCCTCAAACTCGGAGATTCAGAGAAGGATATCCATCAGGGGCAAACGTTCGGCGAGCTGGTAAAGAGAGATGGTAAGACCGTAGCCGTCTTCAAGTTTAGATTACACGACACGGGACTATTTGCATTTCGCTTGTTCGTCAAGAAAACACAAAAGCAAGACAAAGCTACCTATGTCGGTATGTGGTTGATTGATTGTCACGAAGCCTCCAAGGAAGAGCCATATCCACCTAGGAGTGGTCTTTGGGGTCCAAACCACGTCTTCCACAAGGCAGGTATGTCCGTTCTCGATCGGGAAACCAGTCATATCAGATTGGCCAATGGGAACGGGCAGCTGTGCATCAAACACAGCACGCAGAGGTCCGCGAGAAAGATGTCCTTCAGGATGGACAAGAATGGCACCAAACACGACGCAACGCGGATCGTCGGCGCAGAGACACGCTGGTCTACCAACGGTTCCACAGACATCCTAACGGTTCTCCATTTCCGCATCGACCAGCCTGGCATGTACGCGCTCCTCATCTTCGACGGATCGCGCCAATCGAACGCGTTCGCTGGACACTGGTTGCTAGAATGCCAGGAACCAACCCAAGGTCCACTCTTTCCCGAGCACAGTGGGCTATGGGGTCCGTCCGAACACTTCGTGAAGATGGGAATGGCGGCGGAGAATGTTGACGGCACCACGATACGAAGTGAATGCGGAGAATGCCGACTCGTCATATCGCGTGCGTCGGAATTCAAGGCACATTTTCACCTCTATGAGGATGCCAAATCTAACAGACTCTCAAAGGACCATGCCAGCGTAGAGTACACAAACAATGGTAGATACATGGCGCTGTGCACTGTAAAGCTTCCACATCCGGGTATGTTTGGACTTCAGTTTTACGCAGCGGATAAGGGAGTCAAAACCCTGAGCAACTGTGGTCAGTGGATGTTAGTATGGGATAAGACGTAAGGAAATTCACTGTATATATTTTTGACAGCAATCAATTTAAAATGATTTAAGAAATAATGGGCTTTCCCAGGAATCGAACCCAATACCTCCGGATTACTAAACACGTGTCATAACCATGGACCTAGACGCTCTTACGATGGCAGTACATCCCAACAACATGCACTTTCTGATGTGCATCTTTGAGAATTGCACCGTGATAGTCCCGGCATGCATGTAAACTAACGTCAGTTTTACCGATTGAACGGGGGTGGGGGTGGGATATTTCACATAGATTTTAAGTTGAACTTGACTTCTAAGTTGGACTCAAAATTATGGAAAGCCATTAGTTGCTTTGTGAAAGATATTCATTTTTTTTTTTTTTAATACATCATTTTTTGTTTTTTAAATCTTAAATATAATTCTAGTATTATCAACGAGCTATGATATTATTGACGTAAAATTAATTAAAAGTCTCACATTTGTGCATTTTCCTTTTGGATAGGTTTTTATTCCGAGGCTTCAATTGGCTTTCTATAACTTAGAGTTCAGCTTAAAATCTTTGTGAAACACCCCCTTGGATTAAAGAATCTAGCAATTGACTGTTTGATAAGACGATACGTGAATACAGATACAAAACTAGACGCAGTGCACTCAGGGAGTGCATACCTCCGCCAACACTCGAATTTTGATGTTTGCGTGACCTTGATCTTGCCCTTTGACTTTTGACCTTGAAAATTTAAACGGTTCTATTCTAGATAAACACGAAGCTTCTACGAAATATTGGTTGAGATATCTGTGAAATTGTGCGCAGGAGGCTGGTGACGAACAAACAAACAAACAAACGGGACCGAAAACATAACCTCCTTGGCGGAGGTAACTAGAAATGTCATGCTAATTCCACACGGTAAATCGCGTTTGCCAGTTGTCCCTGCACTTTACTGCTGCTCAGACACAAGACGGGGATGTATTATGCAGTGACTCTTTATTGTGGGAATCGAGTGGGGCCGCGTGTGTTGTATAGCTATCACAACCAATTTGCGAGAGAATGAATAAAAATAGACATTCAAAAACAAACAAACAAACAAAGGAATAATCTAATGTTATTTGGAAAATAATTTGGATTGAAAGTTTAAAGTTATTTATATTAAATCTAATTGTCATCAATAATTTGTTTCAACAGACAAACAATGAATGCATGTCTTATTATTGTATGGAAACACTACGCCGCTATTATATTGTTGCGATGTACAGACTGTGTTTATAATGACAACACAATAATGTCCGCTGTAACATTGTGCAAATATCACGTTTTTAAAAATAAATAATTTATGTTGCCCAAAGTAAGTTTTAGTTTGTATATTTTGTTAACAAGATTCAGTCATTTCGAATGAATCGAGTAAGATAATGACTGTGCATAATAAGATATAAGTACCAACAATCTATCGTTCTTTATGCCTATCTCACTTTCTTTATCTCACCTTTCAAAATAATGAACAGACGTTATACAACCATGAATATTGTAGTATAGTGTTAATACCTTTTCCCCTCAATATCAACTGATTAAGTTATCCACAGTTTAGGAATTACATTTTTTTTCTCGATATATGCTTTTTACAAATTGAACAGAATGTATATACATATTATTGTCTAGTGGATGTATAGGTTTGAGATATCAAGTATACCCTTCGATGATTTCTACGATTTGTCTTATTTTATTTTGTATAATAAATTTCATTTTTTTACAATATTATATATAGCGTTAGTACTCTTCACTTCAAAGGGGTTGTTCAGTTTGGGTATAGAGGGCGCTGCACGAAATAATGTACTGAGTGTAAAATCTGAAAGAGCATACAGTTTTCAATGACAGAATAAACTTTATTTGATCAAAATCGGTTCAGAAACGGCTGAAATATCAATACATATATCCGATCGGAATAAATCTTGTAATTGTCTATACCTTTCGAGCATATAGTGGAGTTGTAAGTATTAGTTTGTAATGTTATTGTGCAGGATTTGGTTACTAAAGCTCAGCCTTACCAAAACTGTACTACCCCTTTAATATATTTACACCTCATGTTTACAGCAGAGTGACTGGGGCGTCGATCACGGGGGGGATGGGGGATATCCCCCCCCCCCCCCCAATATTTCAGGTGGGGGGGATGGCCTGTATTATCATCCCCCCCAATATTTGGGGTTCAAAAATATATAATAACATCAGAATTAAGAAGCATTGCCCCCTCTCATGAATGGAAGTTGTTACTATAGTCTTCTTTAAACCACTTTTTGATAATGCTAAACTGCCCAAATCCAAAAATTTTCGGGGCTGCGCCCCTGGAACCCCCATTAAGGTTATTTGACCCAGTCCCAGTCCTGTACTCATTAAATAGTTTTATTCAGGACTTCTCTCTTGGCAAACTTTCAGGCGATCCTGGCCCACTGTGCGTCTGCGCTTCGCTCACTAGAATTGATCTAACTATTCAATAGATAATTGTATTTCTGGATATTACAAATCCCAAAGCTTCTGGGGGCTTCGCCCCCTGGACCCTAGCCTTTAGTCAAGGCTCTATATGGCTTGGAGATTCTCTATGCGATCGCGAGCAAGCTAGCTGTGGGGGAGCACGGGGTCAGCGAGCGGGATGAACTGGCTCCCATATAGAGCCTTTATGAACTTAACACACAGTAATTTATTAATGAGATGAAAACATTAACCAATCAGATCGCTAGATGCGGGCGACCTCTGCCTGACTCGGGGCCTAATACACGATATTATTGCCGTGGCGTGTTCCATCATGTATCAAGGGGTTTATTTAGTATCAGACATTAATATTATCATAACTATTAGAATGATCAAATATGAGATACATCAGAGTAAAACTGAAGCATAGAAATACCTTTTTTGTATCCATACCAAATCTCACCTCTTTATTTTAAAAGAAAGCAACATATTTTGTAATGACGTACCCTATTCATATAATGGATGCGTCCGCATCTACTGTTTAACGTGTACGGCCTACGCTAGTATGTTGCGTGGTAGATGAATATTCGTTATTTAATAGGTTTACATTAGAAATAAACAACAACAAATGTGCAAAGAGAGAAAGACTCTCGCTCCTCTCGCGTAATTGTGCATATAGCGTGAGAGTCTTGACGAAAGACTACCTGGACCCCCAATAAGCTTTCCAATGTGGGTATCCCTTGACTTATTCTATTCACGGTTCCATCAGGATGATTGCAATCAACAGTATTTATCTATCAGACTAAAATTCATCCATACTTGGACAGTGCCCTCATCATAGCAGGAGCTTGCAATGTGCACTTAATAATCTTCCAATCTCTAAACAGCTAAATCAAAAGCCAATTAACTAAAGAATAGTTAACTCTATATTTACTATTATAGACAACATATTTATATCTGGATATTACAAATCCCAAAGCTTCCGGGGGCTCCGCCCCCTGGACCCCCAATAAGCTTCCCAATATGGGTATCCCATGACTGATGCTATTCAGGGTTCCATCAGAATGCTTGGAAATGTGTATCTATCGAATTTGTCAGTTTGGGATCGGTCTGGGTTCGGTTCTGCGGTGTGACTCGGTCTTCATCCAAAATGTAATCATGGTAATACATGGCGATACGTAACAATACGTGGCATAACCTGTTTTTTTCGTGCCGCTGACGGGAAGACAGAGCAAAATGTTCAACATTCTGCCACGACATAGTTATTGTAATCAGCTTTGCCTTCCCGATACGTAAGTCGCATGAAAACACAGTTCTGCACGTATTGTAACATATTGCCACGTACTGCTACTGAATAGCCACGTAACTGTCATCGAATTATCATTCCACATCAATGCCTATACGTGGCTCTTAACGGAAGGCTTTACGGGATCGTGTGACTGGGACATGCAAATCGGCAACAATACAACTTACCTTTCCAGTGCCTTGCTCACAGACTTCATAGATCAATAGTCGGACACAATGATTGATAATGTTAAAATGTTGATAGTAGAATAAAATACACTTGGAAGGGATAGTTCAATATACGTTTAGATATATTTGTGTGAGATAATGACAAAATAAGTGCAGCATATGTTAAACCACGTTTGCTTGATCAAAATCGATTCGAGTCAGAAACATCCGAAATATCCATACATTTATCCGATCGGAATAAATGTTATACATACAAAAAAAAATAATCTAAATGGTTTTAAAATTGTTTTCAATTAATAGTTATAGCCAGGCTATACAGTAGTTATACAGTAGTTTTGTAAGATTTGTAAGATTTTATTTGTAAGTAGTTTGCTAAATTTTGTAGAGAGATAATACTGTTGAATGTTTTTGTTTGTTTTGTTTGTAGTCTAAGCGCCTTGAGTATTTTTTTAGATAAGTGCGCTTTATAAATATTTATATTATTATTATTATTATTATGAGAGTACAAACATATTTACATAGTATAAATATAAAAATAGACATGCGATAATATGAACAATGATAAACAGAATCATGCTAAATATGAACAATGATAAACATAATTATGATAATATGAACAATGCAAAAACATGTCATAATATGAACAATAATAAACGTGATATATGAACAATGATAAACATGTGATATTATGAACAAATAAACATATTTACAAATCAAGGCGAACTTGGCAATTTACTGATATCTTTGGATCGGCGACGGGAGGCAGTATCGAGGGAGCTCCGGGGCTGCTGTATGGAGAAGAGGACGGCTACCCGGATGCCTTGGCGTTCCCCGATTTAGACACCTTCCGGGTGCTGCCGTGGTTAGAGGGGACAGCGAGAATCTTGATAGAACCCATGATCCGGGGTTCACCTATCCCGTCCCATCCGAGAGTTCTGGCTCGGAAGCAGCTAGCCAGATTAGATGCCTTGGGGATTTCCCTTCTTGCGGCGCACGAGTACGAATTCCGTGTCTTCGTCAAGGACACGCTGCGACCGTACGTTAATGACCACGTTGGTCACAGCACGATACGCAACACACCTATCAACGGCCTCCTGACTCGGATCCTCCACTTCCTTCCACAGGTCGGGGTTCCGGTTGAAGCGATGCACAGTGAAGGTGGTCCGGGTATGGTCGAAATTACATACAAGCCTGCCTTCGGCATTCGCTCCGCGGACAACGCACACACCTACAAGACGGCAATCAAGGAAATGGCTCTGCTCAATGGCTACGTGGCATCTTTCATGACCAATCCATTGCCAAGCAAAGTCATGAGTTCATGTCACTTCAATCATTCCCTCTGGGACGCCGAGTCGGAGGCACCGCTCCTTTCCGACAAGAATGGCGCTCATGGTCTCTCTGAGGTTGGACGGTATTGGTTAGCGGGTCTGCTCGCCCATGCTCCGACAACCACAGTCCTGATGGCACCCACTGTTAACTGCCTAGATCCTGAACCCGCATCCATTAGCCTTACTCCTGTGAATGCAACCTGGGGTGTCGACAACCGCACGTGTCTAGTACGTATGAAGCCTGCCGGCAACAAGGGCACCTACTTTGAACATCGCATCGGGATGTCCGCCTGCAACCCATACATCTGCCTCGCCGCTGTTGTCGCAGCTGGTATCGACGGCATCATCAACAAACTGGAACTACCACCTCCGGTCTCCGGGAGCGCCTTTGGCGTGGAAAATGTTCCTCCAGAGACAGCAGAGCTTCCGACCAACCTCGAGGATGCCCTCCAGGCTCTCACTGACAACAGCATCATATGCGATGCCCTGGGGGCGGAGTTCATCAAGTGCTTCACGATGGTCAAGAGGCGCGAAGCCAAGATGGCAAGCGAAGCTGAAGCCAACGGCGACGCTGATTGGCAGTTCAGAAATTTCCTCTACTACCTTTGATTATTACATTCTGTTGTACTAGTCATGCTAGTTATTTGTTTAGATATATAATACGTTTTTCTTAGTTCACCTAGTGCTTCACGAGTAAATAACTCATTATTTGGGGGCGGATATTCACTTACAAAAGGTCATGTGACGTCTTTATGGTATGTCGGGCGTTGCGGATGTATCGCGAGACACATCGAGTGGGGGGGGGGGGGGGGGGGGGGGGCGGAGCCGTTTTCTGATTAAAATGCTCACCGTCTTAAGAAATATTAATCTTGGT
The DNA here is from genome assembly GCA_037951105.1 of Echinarachnius parma. Taxonomy (NCBI): domain Eukaryota; kingdom Metazoa; phylum Echinodermata; class Echinoidea; order Clypeasteroida; family Echinarachniidae; genus Echinarachnius; species Echinarachnius parma. The sequence goes on along the minus strand of JBAMJV010003849.1, from coordinate 24,715 downwards.
AAAACTCCCAATAGTAAATAATTTAAATTTTCATGGATGACATATTGTAATAGGTAAAATAAAAGTTAAATGTATAATATATATTCTTCAAAGCACATATTTTAGAATCCTTCTTCTTACATGTCTAATGGGTTAGACATGTAAGAAGAAGGAAGGATGTCTAATGGGTCTAATGGGTTTTTAGCTGTTTACCAGTCAATCGCTAAATTTTAAATAATGAGAACATTGCTTTCTGCTTCAAATACCTTATTGGACATACCTACAACAAAATTAGGTTCTAAAGTGGTACATAGATCACCGTTGCCATTTTTGTTGCTGGGGAGAAATATGCCCCTAGCAACCAATTTGAACTATTTCTTTGTTTTTAGCCGTTATTCCTTAACGCCCAAATTTTGCAAATGGGAACATTGCATTTTGGGTTCATATACATATTTGGAACATGTCTAGGACAAAATAAAGTTCTTTCCAGAACTGGTCTACGGAACTCAAAAACTAAGCCCCCTTTCATGCCTCGGCCCACGGTCTATAATGGTCCTTTCCGTTTTTGTAGCTAATGCGGCGTTCCCACTGTCGTGCGATCCGTTACGAACGCCACGATTGGCCATTCGTAGCTGATCGTCGAACTTCTCTGAAATTTCAGGTTCGACGGGTTTTCAGTCAGGCTAGAGTCGGTTTCGCTCAGTCGTAGCCGATTCGACATGTTGAATTGGCCTCGAACACGTCGAATGATCTTCGACTGCATGGCTCTTGACTGGCAAAACAGGGGTCCTGAGGCAACGTATACCATAACTGACGTATACTGGAGCAGAACCGAATGAAAACAAGTCGGATCGGGTCGAGTCGGCTCTGTGTGCGGAGGGCATTATATACGTACACGAAATTCACGAAGAGATCCCTGCAGGCCCTCGGCTGCAACTCGAATTTGTTATATTAAATGCTGCTGTTTCTTTCAGACGTCTCTGACTCACAGTCGAACCTTGACAATTGTAAGACTGTACTATGCGCGCATTCATATATTTTTTTGTGCATTTTTTGTTCATTTTATTAAGTTATAAGTGTGTCAGTAATGTTGTAACTTGATAGCTCACTTGTATGGCAATGATATTCAAACATGTAAGAAAGACATATTTCTGCCAGATCATTTAGCAAAGACGGTGAAATAATCATAATCGTTATTCAATATGATGATTAGGATGGATAAAATGGTTATATAATATAGCAGCATATGATTACAAAGGTTATTGTATTAAATGATCAGTTATTATTACTTCGTGGCTTCATCGGTGTATTTCATTTCATAAACAACGTAAATAAAAACTTTATAGGTTTTGGGTCATTTCATTCACCTTAAAGGGATAGTTGAGTTTTGGTAGAGAAGGCGCTAGACTACTTATTTTTTTGTGAGATAATGAAAAATTTGAAAGAGCATAATATTTAAATAATAAAATCATCTTTGTTTGATCAAAATCGGTTCAGAGACGGCTGAAATATCCATAAATATAACAATTTGTAATAAACCTGGGGCCCCAGGTTTATTAGAGAATTTTGAACCAGCCGTTAAAATTTTTTTTAAATGCTTCCTCTTTTATAACAATTTACAAAATAGGTATTTAAATAGTTGTTGGTTATTTCTCTATCTAATCACTATTTCAACAAAGCATCACATGCACAATATTTTATTTAAAATGGTTGAAACCGATGAGTGTTTAGAGAGCGCCCTCTTACGTTTTAACGGCTCTTTTTTAATGATAACATGATCTTTACTACGTCATTTGTAATTTTGTGTTCCTTTCTAGTTATAACTATTAGTTTGTAATGTAATGATGCAGGTTTTGGTTACTAAAATTCAGTTTCACCAAAACTGTACTCTCCTTACCAGAACTCAACTATCCCATAAGAACGCTTTTAAATGTCTTTCATATTATTGTTGCATTTGTTTGACCGTCTCCATGACGAATTGTTCGATTCATTATGACTGTAGAGATATCGTTATTGCCCTTGAAATGTTGCATTTATACAACAACCGGGGAGAACATGCACCATGCCATGGTGTGAGCACAGTGTGAACACATTTTGAGCACCCTGTGATGCACGCATATTTAACTAATAAGCATACGATTATACGCACTGTGAATGCATCACTGTGTGAACACATTCAGTGGCGGATCTACGGGGGGGGGGGGGGGGGTTAGGGGGTTTACCCCCCCCCCCCCCCCCCTTGTGCTGCCAAGTGAAAATGTGATGTGCATAGAAAAACGCCATCATGTGTCCAGACCCACACAGTATCCGCATCGTCATTGGGTCAACCCCCCCCCCCCCCCCCCCCCCCCCACCCCCCCCCCTTAGCAAAAAGCTAGATCCGCCCCTGACATTTTGAGCACCCTGTGATGCACGTACATTATGCTAATAAGCATACGATTATGCACACTGTGAATGCACGGTGTGAACATTGATCGAGTGCACACGGATTTAGCCTGAAGGCTTAAAAGTGACTTTTCGATTATTTTAGAATATTGGAAATAAGGTCGAATGGCAATTTGGAGTATTTGCAGCAACCAAAAAAAAACAGCATCAACATCAACAACAATGTCGACATCATCAACACATAATCTTTTATTTATTACCAAAGTTGAATCATCTTTCAAGGCTCACGATGACGTCACATATCTATAGTGTCGAGCAAACAATGTAATACACATTTGGCGTGCTTACTCAAGCGGGATGGGGGAGGGGGGGGGGGGGGGGGGGCTGATGTCAACCATAACAAAACCAAAACCTTATTTAGCACGCTTGGTGTCTATGGGGCGCCAAGTGTAAACACATGGATTCCGTTACAAAATCAATGATTTTGTTACAAAATCAACCAACAATAATGATTTTGTTACAAAATCAATCGACAGAAATGATTTTGTTACAAAATCAACCAACAATAATGATTTTGTTACAAAATCAATCGACAGAAATGATTTTTGTTACAAAATCAACCAACAATAATGATTTTGTTACAAAATCAATCGACAGAAATGATTTTTGTTACAAAATCAATCGACAGAAATGATTTTGTCACAAAATCAAGGCAAAAAAATGATTTTGTTACAAAATCAATCGACAGAAATGATTTTGTCACAAAATCAAGCCAAAAAAATGATTTTGTTACAAAATCAATCGACAGAAATGATTTTGTTACAAAATCAGCAAAAAAAATGATTTTGTTACAAAATCAATCGACAGAAATGATTTTGTCACAAAATCAAGCAAAAAAAAATGATTTTGTTACAAAATCAATCGACAGAAATGATTTTGTCACAAAATCAAGCAAAAAAAATGATTTTGTTACAAAATCAATCGACAGAAATGATTTTGTCACAAAATCAAGCAAAAAAAATGATTTTTTACAAAATCAATCGACAGAAATGATTTTGTTACAAAATCAAGCAAAAAAAATGATTTTGTTACAAAATCAATCGACAGAAATGATTTTGTTACAAAATCAAGCAAAAAAAAAATGATTTTGTTACAAAATCAATCGACAGAAATGATTTTGTTACAAAATCAATCCTGTTGAGTGATTTTGTTAACAAAATCAATGATTTTGTAATCGTTTGTGTGATTTTGTAATCGTTCGTGTGATTTTGTAACAAAATCAATGATTTTGTAATCGTTTGTGTGATTTTGTAATCGTTCGTGTGATTTGGTAATCGTTTGTGTGTGATTTTGTAATCGTTTGTGTGATTTTGTAACAAAATCAATGATTTTGTAATCGTTTGTGTGATTTTGTAATCGTTCGTGTGATTTTTGTAATCGTTTGTGTGATTTTGTAATCGTTTGTGTGATTTTGTAATCGTTCGATAGATTTTGTAGTGATTTTTTTATCGTACCAAGTACGATACTACGAAGCCCCAGAAGGGACATGTATAGAAAAAATATATTATCACGTTTGAACGTGATAATTATTACGTTCGAACGTAATACTATCACGTTCGAACGTAATACTTATCACGTTCGAACGTAATACTTATCACGTTCGAACGTAATAATTATCACGTTCGAACGTAATAATATTATCTCGTTCAAACGCAAGAATTAACCGTCGCATGCCCAACGTAGGCCTACTACGTGCGGGATTTGGGGACAATTTTAGCGGCCATAATGTGGGAATTAGGCTCCCTTAAATCCAGTAATTGTGTCCTTCGACACAAGAATGGCAAAAAGGGCGCTAAATCTTCATGTGAAGTGCTTTCTAGATTCTATTATTTTGGGGATTCTTCCCCCTGCATCTATAATGTATGAGACTAGGCTCTTCAATGGACACTTTAAAATTCATGGGACGAGCTATACCTCGGAACATCATCGAACTGCCCTCAGTCTTTGGAGCAGTTCAAGGTTGCTTTTGAAACTATTTAGGTCTTTTTCATGAACTTTTACCCTCATTTATGATGAACAAGACGTTGATGACCATATAACTATATTCAGTTATCTGTTGTTTTTTAGGCGGGGGCCTGAAGTATAGGGGCGACAACTTTACCCCCAGTATGCTTACAATTTAAACCCTCGACAAGAAGCATAAGTCGTTACTATATTGATCAGGATCAATTTTTATTTGTTCGATTCGTGTAGCATAATTATACAAATTAGGTAGATATCATGCTGATTTCAAGTGTATATGAAATTGCCCAACTTTGGTCAAAATGGCAACCTATAGTTTACTCCATGTCACAGTTGGACGAGATAATTAAACTTTTATATTTCTTATTGGAAGTTATATTCTTAAATATGCAAATTAGGGAGTACCGTCTCGAAATTTAAAATCATTGCATGCATGTGCACCTGTAAATGAATGCCAGAAACAATTTCCTTTATGATCCAAAATGTCCCCATATCAATAGTTTTATTTATTGTATCACCCTTCCTAGATTATCTTGTTCTGTACGCGTCATGGTATTACGTGAAAATATGCAAATTAGATTATGTAATATTATTAAATATGATCATAAATGGCCAATAGTGACATGTTCACTCCCCCTTAAGATAATTTCAGCAGAACAGTCGAATCATAGATTTTTAACTCTATGAACAGTGGCGTAGCATACGCTGGAGGGGGGGGGGGGGGGGGGGGTGAGGAGAACGGGCCGGGGGCCGTCTTATCGACAAAGACAATGAAAAGGTAAGGGTAAAATCCTTCTTTTTTGTATCCAATAAACACTTAGACTGTTATTTTGAAGTCGTGTCTATAAGCTAAAGCCGGGCTGCATGCCGAATTATCAAACAATAATGATACATATATATATGTAACCTTAAATCAAATGAATGTGACACTAAATTACTTTGATTTAGGGTTACAGCACTGGGGCAATGTTATAGGGATACACCGAGTCAGTGGTGTAGCGTGGTCGGACTGATTGGGGCACACCTTATGTATTTCTTTCATTTTTCAAATTTGTGTGCTCCTTATTATAGTGTCTTTTTATTTGTATTGATTTGACAAACTATTGGGGGCACAGCCTCCCCCCCCCCCCCCCCCGTAGCTACGCCACTGCACGAGTCCCTTACCATGGCCATGGCCGCCGGCCGTGAAGACATCGATTGTGGTATGTATTGCGCAAAAAAAAAGTAAAATTGCAAATATTACGTTTGAACGAGATAATCACATCACGTGATGTATTACGTTCGAACGTAATAATTATCACGTTCAAACGTGATAATATATTTTTTCTATACATGTCCCTTCTGGGGCTTCGTAGTATCGTACTTGGTACGATAAAAAAAATCACTACAAAATCTATCGAACGATTACAAAATCACACAAACGATTACAAAATCACACAAACGATTACCAAATCACACGAACGATTACAAAATCACACAAACGATTACAAAATCATTGATTTTGTTACAAAATCACACAAACGATTACAAAATCACACAAACGATTACCAAATCACACGAACGATTACAAAATCACACAAACGATTACAAAATCATTGATTTTGTTACAAAATCACACGAACGATTACAAAATCACACAAACGATTACAAAATCATTGATTTTGTTAACAAAATCACTCAACAGGATTGATTTTGTAACAAAATCATTTCTGTCGATTGATGATGTAACAAAATCATTTTTTTTGGCTTGATTTTGTAACAAAATCATTTCTGTCGATTGATTTTGTAACAAAATCATTTCTGTCGATTGATTTTGTAACAAAATCATTTTTTTTGCTTGATTTTGTAACAAAATCATTTCTGTCGATTGATTTTGTAACAAAATCATTTTTTTTGCTTGATTTTGTGACAAAATCATTTCTGTCGATTGATTTTGTAACAAAATCATTTTTTTTGCTTGATTTTGTGACAAAATCATTTCTGTCGATTGATTTTGTAACAAAATCATTTTTTTTGCTTGATTTTGTGACAAAATCATTTCTGTCGATTGATTTTGTAACAAAATCATTTTTTTTGCTTGATTTTGTAACAAAATCATTTCTGTCGATTGATTTTGTAACAAAATCATTTTTTTGGCTTGATTTTGTGACAAAATCATTTCTGTCGATTGATTTTGTAACAAAATCATTTTTTTGCCTTGATTTTGTGACAAAATCATTTCTGTCGATTGATTTTGTAACAAAATCATTTCTGTCGATTGATTTTGTAACAAAATCATTATTGTTGGTTGATTTTGTAACAAAATCATTTCTGTCGATTGATTTTGTAACAAAATCATTATTGTTGGTTGATTTTGTAACAAAATCATTTCTGTCGATTGATTTTGTAACAAAATCATTATTGTTGGTTGATTTTGTAACAAAATCATTGATTTTGTAACGGAATCCATGTGTTTACACTTGGCGCCCCATAGGTGTCACTATACAAAAAGCACCCTTAAAAGAGCACACAATGCAGAATCCCATCCCGAACATAATATAATAATCATACACTGATCGTGTTTAAAACGGAAGTGTTTCATATAAATTGCAGCAGCTAGAATGAGCGAATCTACTCCGCTGTTTGTCGAGTATGTAATTTTCAAACACATACGTCGAAAACTTTGTTCAGCAACAGGTCTGGAGCAAGGACATAGTGTGATACCAAGCTCTCATATAATTATGTTGATAGTTCTGTCAGCATTATAACCATCATGGCCCACTTCAGGCGATCAACTGATGATTAAAATCCTTCTGCAAGCAGATACAGGTAACTATAGTACAAGAATACTGTCAATACAAATAATTATATAAGCTTTGCTAAATGTACATGTTTTCCCTTTTTTGTTTACTACATGTGCATATGTGTGCTTAGACATCTGCAAATTCATGTTATATCGTGTTAATAATAAGATTGTAATACATGTTAATACATTATTGTTAATGATCATAAAGGGTCTCAACAAAGATAAAGGCCCAGTTCAACTGCTAAACTGAACCCAGACCAACATCAAACCGGACAAATCGGTGATGTCGATGCTGGTGGCGGCCGATTTTAAGTTTGTATAGGAAGGCATTTTTAAGGCATTTTCGGTCTCGTGTCGATCCGTACTCCGCGCCTAAATTCGGCTTTGAGGCCCAGCCAGACAGGACCCAAACCCAAAAACAAAATTCGACAATTCGGCATGGTGTCCATTTTCTGTCAGTTTTAGTTCGGTCTGTTATCAGTTATCGGGATGCTGTCGGGCTCAAACCCAAACACAAAATTCGACAATTCGGCATGGTGTCCACTTTCTGTCAGTTTTAGTTCGGTATGTTATCAGTTATCGGGATGCTGTCGGGCTCGGTGCGGTTTTGGCTGGGGTTCCAAAAATTCGTCGAAGCGGGTTCTTTGAAATACGATCGAGATAATCAACATGATCAACTTCGACTTAGTTTGCCCTAAACCAAACTATGTTGAGCCCGACAGCATCCTGATAACGGACCGAACTGAAGACGACATCAAAAGGACACCAACCAGATTTCAATTTTTTTTTTTAATCATCGAATAAATCTGGGGCCCAGATTTGTTCCCATCGAATATGTTTATTGATATTTCATCAGCCGTTTCTGAACCGATTTTGATCGAATACATTTTATTCTGTTATTAAAATTGTATGCTCTGTCAAATTTTACACTCGGTTTTTCATTATCTTACAAAAAAAGTTATTTCGTGCAGCGCCCTCTATACCAAAACTGAACTACCCCTTTAAATAGCCTTTAGGCACAACACTCATAAGTTCAAAAACATTTACTGCGAGGAATGTGAATTCAGTGACAAAAGTTAAATACAATTCCATTATCCGCTTGAAAGGGGACTGCCAAATTTGAGAAGCGCTTTTGTTGGTCTTCGATTGAATAGCTGTATTTTGCTGCACAGTCGCTGTATTCGATGTGTTGCATGCGATTCCGAATGAGTTGAGTTACATGCTTTACAATGCTTTACAATATAGTGGCATGAAAATGCACTATTTTCTCAAAAATGTAATACAACGAATGAATAGAATCACTTTAAAGAGGTAGTTCACTTTTGGTATAGAGGGCGCTGCTCGAAATAATTGTTTTGTGAGATAATGAAAAACTGAGTGTAAAATTTGAAAGAGCAATCAATTTTAATGGCAGAATAAACTTTATTTGATCAAAGTCGGTTCAGAAACAGCTGAAATATCAATAAATATATCCGATCGGAATAAATCTGGGGCCCAGATTTATTCGATGATTTTTACAAAAATTTAAAAAATGCTTTCACTCTTACAAAAATTTTCAAAAGAGGTTTTTAGATAGTTGTTGATGATCTCTCCATTTTATCATTATTTCAACAAAACATCACATGCATAATTTTGTATGAAAAATGGTGGAAACCAATGCTATTTTAGAAAGCGCCCTCTTGTGTTTGAATGGCTCTTTTGAATGATGGCAGGCTTTTTACTTGGTTGTTTGTAATTTTCTATACCGTTCGAGCATGGTGGAGTGATAACTATTAGTTTGGATTGTTATTGTGCAGGTTTTGGTTACTAAAGCTAAGCCTTACCCAAAACTGTACTACCCCTCACGGCACATGTCTACGTTATCAATAGTCTGATAATCATCATGGCTATCGTATATAATATAACTTATCAGGTTATTACCACTATTATTTTCTTTATTGGTTAACGTCTTTAAATATGTTAGTCAACATGAAGATGCCAACATTATGTCTGAATGCTAATAAGTAGAGACATTATCATTTCGATAAAAGGAGTTACAAAGCATACCTAGACATTTTTCGCATGATTGTGTGAAATGGTTTAAAGGGATGGTGCAGTTTTGGTCGAACAGAATTGTATTAATTAAAACTTGCACATTATCATTAAAAACTAACCGTTATTAGTTCAATAATGATTGAATGGTAATAAAACATAATACGCGGTTAAGTTTCATTGTTTCTGAACCGATTTTAATCAAGTAAAGTTAATTATGTCATTAAAAGTGTGATCTTTTTCAAAATTTTACACTCAGTTTTGTATGAACTCACAACAATAAATATTTCTTGAAGCGCCCTCTATACCAAAACTGAACAATTCCTTTAACCGGTAACCAGTAATTAATTAATTAGTAATACATTAGTAATTAAGTAATTTGATAATTAAAACAATGTTAAACCTGGATAAAGATGTGTCACTGATGATAAATTGGGCCAATAGGTCAGTTTCGAGTTGACCGATCATACTGAGGATGGTTTAAAGGGATAGTTGAGTTTTGGTAAAGAGAGTACAGTTTTGGTCAAACTGAATTTTAGAACACAAAACCTGCACCATTACATTACAAACTAATATTTATAACTCCACCATGCTCGAAAGGAATAACAAATTACAAAATGCCTGTTATCATTCAAAAAGAGGGCGCTCTCTAAAAACTCATTGGTTTCAACCCAGCTAGCCACCTGACGTCGGGCCGATGTCGGAAGTTGGTTGGCGGATGTCGGCATATCGCCGTTGGCTCGAGGTTAAAATGTCCGCCAGCCCAACATCGTCACGACGTCATTTTTGTGATATATTGGCATAACGTCATTTTCCGACAATGGCCCAACATCATCTCATGACATGATGTTGGGCCATTGTCGGAAAATGACGTTATGCCAATATATCACAAAAATGACGTCGTGACGATGTTGGGCTGGCGGACATTTTAACCTCGAGCCAACGGCGATATGCCGACATCCGCCAACCAACTCCCGACATCGGCCCGACGTCAGGTGGCTAGCTGGGAAGTTTCAACCATTTAAAATAAAATATTGTGCATGTGATGGTTTGTTGAGAAGGATAATCAACAACTATTTAAAAACCTCTTTTGTCAATTTTTGAACAGAGGAAGCATTTTAATTTTTTTTTTCACCGGTTGGTTCAAAACTATCGAATAATTGTGGGACCCCGCAAGTATTACAAAATTGTTATGTTTATGGATATTTCAGCCGTTTCTGAACCGATCTTGATCAAATAAAGTTTATTCCGTCATTACAATTGTATGCCCTTTCAAATTTGACACTCGGTTTTTCATTATCTCACAAAAAATATTTTGTGTAGCGCCCTCTATACCAAAACTCAACTATCCCTTTAATTTGGACAACGTTTCCATAAACATGATACACTTCCGCTCAAGATGTATTGCCCTCATCTTGGTGTTAACGATGTAGTGACATTGTCAACATTCAACAATTAACTCAGAACTCTATAAAAGTAGTTTTCGCATATATCTCATCGTATTCGTACTAACAAAAAAGTAATGATCTGGTTTCGGTTTTCCAAATTTCCCTTTCGTTATAAAGATATCTATGATTGAAGTGTTCGGATTTATAATTATATCGCTATAGGAAGAATTTAAACTGTACACAGTCAAATTAATGCGTTTAGTGAACATCAATCTAACGCCCATTTCTCGTCTTTTTGTTCGTCTCTTTGCATGCCAGTTGAAAGAATTCCGGATTATTCATCGTCCAAATCATCCAACCCTAGTCATCCCCCATGTCGTACTTAGGTGTCCTGGTTGGCGTCCCCATCGCCTGCATGGTCGTAGTGGTCATTGTTGTAGTGGTCATTTTACTCTATTTGCGACGGCGACGGCGGAGGCGGAACAGATACAGGTATTGCAATAAATAAGCATTAGTGCCCTTTTTTCGTTTTAATCGGAATGTGGTCTTGAATAATAAAACTGTAATTTTAATCAAGGAGTTATGTTGCTTTGCTCCCTCGGGAATCGGTCTTGTCTACGTCTGAGCTTGTTCATGTTGTTGTATTATAACTGTGGCATTTGGTGCAATGTGTGAACTGTCTATGTCAATTTGCGACTATTCTTTTTTGGGGTGCATATTTTATAATAATGTTTTTCTTCATGAAACAAATATAACGTTGTTTCCAGTCGGTCGAATCATCACGCTCTTATACATGGCGTCAAGTCCGAATTTCCTTGCCAGGTATGCACCAGATTGCAAAGTTTCAATTTTGATTGCCGGTGAAAAACAGTTTGAATAAAAAAATATATTTATGGATATTTTAGCCGTTTCCGAACCGATTTTGATCAAATAAAGTTTATTCTGTCATTAAAATTGTATGTTCTTTTATAATTTGACAGTCAGTTTTTTATTATCTCACAAACAAAATATCGGGGGCACTTCGGGAAATACCAATACTCAACACTACCTTTAAATAATCATCATCACTTTTTGGGGGCACATTCGATTTTGTCCCTAACCCTTACTTTCACGGGTTTTCCACATAATCATGTCCCTCTATAGGTATACCCCAACATGATTTCTAGTGTAACGTGAAAGTAAAAAAAAAAAAAAAAAATACAAAATAACTTTTTAAAGGCAGAACAAACCAGAAATAACCGATTTATACAATCAACCTGACTTCCTGCATTATCATGATTATATAGGGGGGTACAGTTAGTTGAGCCATACGCAGTCTCACCAGTGCTACATATGTCGGAACCGAGATCAGAGGAGACGGGCAGTGGTGGAGCAAACGCAGTCTCAGTGGAACAACCGTCGGGAGATAGACCTACGGCAGAGGGCGACCAACCCAGTCAGTAAGCACTATACACATACTTGTAAACGCCTGGCTGGTGTAGATTAGTGAAATATTCTGGCACCGTCGCACGAAAACATTTGTTTTATTATTTCCTTTAAATCGTCGAGATAATTTTAAGGGATATCCCATAATTGTAGTAACTTAAACTTATCATGAATATCATTACAAACTAACAGTTACAATTCAATAATGCTTGAATGGTAGAACAAACAATATAAATGGCTAATTTATACGGGGCTGTTTTCAAAAAACAGCTTTCAACACACGATGGCGCCCTGCATCTCACATCAACACAGAAATACAATATTAACGCGCTCTGGACAACTCAAGTTTCAGTTATTTGTTTAATATCCAAATATGTGAATCTGACATAGGCGTCGATCCTTACGTAATACATATTGTTCAGCGGGGGATGAATGAATACCGTAGAACACCATCGTCAAGCACCCCCAAGCACCAATATGCATCTTGCTTTTAAAGAGCGCCCACTCTCTGTCCAAACGGGAAACTTTAATCAAGTATGCAAATAATGGTGAGGAATATTCATGAGGATAATAATGGAGGTGAATCTCATGGAAACGTCTTTAAAAGCAAGATGCGTATAGGTGCTTGGGGGTGCTTGACGATGGTGTTCTACGGTATATCACCCTTTTGGGAAACAATAAGTATTCAATAGATGATCATCAGAAATATTTGTACAAAACAGAACATTAGTTTATCTTCAGAAAGGTGTAGGATTTATAAAAAAACATGTACTTCTTTAAATTGTTGAATAAAAGTTGTGATCCAACATTTATTCCAATCAGATGTATTTATGGATATTTCAGCCAGTTCTGAATAGATTCTGGTCCAAAGAAATTGATTATGTCATTAAAGTTGTGTGCTAATTCAAATTTGAATCTTAGTTTGTCATGACCTCACAAAAAAAATGTATTTCTTGAATCGCCCTGAAACCAAAACTGACCTATACCCATTTAAGGAGTTGTATTACTTTGTATATCCAGCCCGGCAAGGTAAACAGTTTGTTTTGCTACTAAATAATTATAAACATTTACAAAACGAAGCACTTACACGATTACAGTGTCTTTCTCATTTTTCTGCGGTTACCGTAACGAGATGTAGGTTAATTAAAGCATTAAAGGGACTCAGTAACATTGTCCAAATCCTCAAAATCCAATTGGAATTCTAGCGGTTCCCTATTCGTATTAACGGTAAAAGCGTGGGACAGGTTTCGGTTTTTCAAATTTTCATTTCGTTAAAAAGATATTTACGATTAAATTGTTCAGATGATAAATTATCCAATGGATCCCCGAAACCGTGTACAAAGTAAGTTTAATGAGTGAGTGAATATTACATTGCATTTTTGCTCATTACTTGGCCATAGAATGTCCATTTAACTTGACATTTTCACACAACACCCAATGGACATATCAGATAACAACAATATACATTGTATCAACCATTCATCACTTTTTGCACATGTCAACAAAGTTACTAGATCCCTTTAATACGTCTCAACCGTGCGATGTTAAGTTTTGTTGCGCTCTTTCGGCACGGATATGCTGATGCTGAACACTATCGTTATGCAGGAGTGACCAATCTCTCTATTGTATTTGTATACTTATGATGACTTTCATTACCACAGATACGAACATGACGGAGGGAACAGCCAGAGAAGTAACCGTGGCCTGAGTAGGCAATCAGGTAAATTATATCAAAATTTGCGTTCGAAGTGGCACTAACATTACCATCATGTTGGTGTAGACATTAGTTTTCTATCAAAAAAGCATTATAACTTCTTTACGACGTCCATGTAAAGTTCCAACGTACTAAATGAACTATAATTTTGTATGAGAAGTAAATATTGTTTACAGCATCGTTTCGTAAATGACTGTTAATGACTGTCAATCCTATAATAGTCTTTGTTTGTTTAACTTCTGAATTTCAGATCTAAGCGATCATTCATACAGCTACGTGACAATACCACTGAGGTCAGATACCAATGCACAGAGAAACGACAACGACGGCAGCCATGGTGGAACAAGTAGTAACAGCGGGCTTCCGGCTGGCCAATACGCGTCTCTGGAAGGAGAGTCTCACCCTCACCACTACATGGAACTAAAGAAGTCCTACGGAGGACACTCGAAGAGTGGAGCAACCCTGCCGACAGGAGGCACTGCACTTACAGAGGATCCTCTCTACGACATCAGGATTCCGGAAGACGGTTCCCTACATTCTTCTGGCGATCTTGAGATTGTTTCTAGCCCAGATGGAACAGTCACAGAAGAGAGTGGGGTCAATCTACAACATGGATTCACACTGTAGAATACATTGTCATAATCATCTAAAGGGACATTTCCTGGCAGAAGTATGCCTCGACTCTACAGGTTCACGAAAAATGACAGCTTCATAAAATGTATACACTTTGACAGTCACTTAGTACCGCTTGTAAAATATTTTACAGGAATAAGGGGAGCCTGCGAAACGGCTCACAACTAGTATTTCTATTCCTTTGTAGGGGCTATGTTTATAATGGTTATTATAAAACGGCTCCGGTAAATTCAGTAACGTGATTGGCTAATACCGATCACGTGGGCATTGATTACTTTTCACCAACTGCACAACCGTACCCGTGCCGATACTGCGCAACCATCGGTGCCGATAGTGCGCAACCATCGTGCCGATAGTGCGCAACCATCGTGCCGATAGTGCGCAACCATCGTGCCGATAGTGCGCAACCATCGTGCCGAAGGTGTGCAACCCCGTGACGTCACAATGCTTGTTTACATAGTTCTACGACGACAAACTTGCGAAAGTGATTTTTTTTAAAATGGAAAATGCTTCGTTTTGTAAATTATCTGTTCTGTAGTAAATAAATCTTAGCAGTTTCGTAAATTATATGGTATGTAGTTTGATATTGGTAAGTTTTTGAATGGAAATGCATACAATTCTTTGATAATTCTCACTTTTACGGGAAATGTTTGGCAATTTCACATCGGACTGCATTTGATCTGCTGAGCTGCAGAGTCAAATTCAGTGAAGCGAGTGCAGTAGTGATGATGAATTTGGTAAATTCGTAATAAATTCACACACTAGAGAGTAGATAGACTGGGTTACTAATTGTGGCAAGTCTGTTTTCAATAATCCAGCAAAATAAACAATTCCGTGGTTGAGCTCGTTTTATAAAACAAATCATACTACGGTCTTAGTATGGTGCGTCATTTATGCATCGCACTCTCGGTTATGTTAGATGTGCGCATGCGCACGAGGCGTAACGTACGCACAGCTAACATAGCCTCGAGTGCGATGCATTTACACAACGCACTCTAGACCGTGTATTATTTGTATACAAATGTTTGAAACAAATAATTGTACTTGCTATAATTATAGTAGTAGAAGGCGGGGGTGGCTGCAGCCCTCCCCCCCCCCCCCCCCTTCCCCCCTTCCCCCGGGAGTTTTGAAACAGATATATCCTGGCAAAAGCTGCTCAAATTCAGGCAACCATGTCTTATTCGGTCAAAACCAAGTCACATTAGAGCAAAACCAGTTCATATTCGGGCAAATCCAACGTCATGTACGGGCAAATTCATGTTACATTCGGGAAAAGGGGCCAACTTTGGGGTAATATAACGTCATATTCGGGCGAAACCGATTTTCGGCAGCAAAGAGCGAGGACCTTTTTTGTGTATTGTTTTTTTCTTTCTTTTTCTTGTCAGGTGAAAAAGCGGGAAGGATAATAAGTCGGGCAAAAGACCTTCGCCCTCTTGAGAAAAATGTGCCCGTATTTACTCCACGTTACTTGAATTTCGCTTGTGTATTTGTTAGCATATACGTACGTGTGGGATTCGGTTTTTATTTTTGTAATGTTCGGCCATCTGAGGGGAAAATATTGTAAATGTAAGATATGATCGCCTCGTTGGTTTTTAACTTTTCGATTTCATAATTAATATCTCCATAACTAGGGAGATATTCGAAACTCCTAATCCATTCATTCTTCTACTACCAGAAGTTAAAACTAAAAGAAATATTTGACAAGGCCTCGCTACTGAATATCAGTAGCTAATTGCGAGAATCCAAAGGTGTAGCTATTGGTAGGGGGGGGGGGGCTTGTGCCCCCAATGATTTAACAGGAAAAAACAAACTTAAAGGGGTAGTATAGTTTTGGTAAGCCTGAGCTTTAGTAACCAAAACCTTCACAATAACATTAGAAACTGATAGTTATAACTCCACCATGCTCGAAAGGTTACAAACGACTAAGTAAAAAGCCTGTTATCATTCAAAACCCACTCCCTTTGCAATCAGTCGCTGACAAGAATTACCATCTTGATATTATAAACGGCTGCAGCATTTGAATAACAGTTTATTTTTTTCTTTTAGTCGTTTCTGACATTAAGACGGGCCTTGTTAATTGCGCCAAATCATGTCTCATTTAAAGTTTATATGCATACAATATTACATGTATACTTGATTCACTTGTTTATGTAACAGCATTGAAATATCTTGATAGTAGTTTCAAAATGCATTTAAAGATATACGTCTACATGCTAGAGGTAAAGCCTACTGCCAGACCACTAAGCAATGGCGGTGAACGAAGCATTGTGTGTAGTTATTTAATATGATTAAGGTGGATACAATATCATTAATCAAAATGAAGGAGCAGGGTATAAGGACAAATATTGGTGTTATACGATGGTTAATAATTATTACTCCTCAATTTCATCCTTTTTAATGAATTGAATTTATTGGTTTTGTGGCCATTAAACTGTGTCACATTTATCTGTGTATCATCAATCATTGTTGTTTATGTTATTTTGTGATTGTCCACTGAGTGCATGATACTGTGAAAATTCGTTGTTAAATAAATGTGGTAAATACGGCCGAGTAATATTAAGCAAAAATACGAATACGAAGAAGAAGAAGAAGAAGAAGAAGAAGAAGAAGAAGAAGAAGAAGAAGAAGAAGAAGAAGAAGAAGAAGAAGAAGAAGAAGAAGAAGAAGAAGAAGAAGAAGAAGAAGAAGAAGAAGAAGAAGAAGAAGAAGAAGAAGAAGAAGAAGAAGAAGAAGAAGAAGAAGAAGAAGAAGAAGAAGAAGAAGAAGCCAAAAGAAGGAGAAGAATAAAAAGAAAAAAAGAAGGAGAGAAAGAAAAATGATAATACAGGGTGGCCCAACAAAAACGGAACGGGGCACTTCCCAAAATAAAGTAGCACATGTATTATGTCCATCGGATAGAGTGTCTTTTCAAATGAACAACGATACCAAGGACAGTCAATTTGGTCGTGTAGTTTTTGTTTTAGGGCCCTGTGAGTGACACCATGTCAGGTTCTCTTTTTTGTCAATTTGTATTGAGACAGCGCTTGATGAATTGCACGAAGCGCCGTTCATATCGTTGAGCATCGCGCACTATTGTTAGTGTGCACTCAGTCGTGTGGCGAGAGAATGGGCCTGGTCGCTGAATGGTATTACGGGCAAGGAGTGCGGTTAAACTGGCATTGACTAGGTCGAAATCGACATAAATCGGAACCTGACATGGTCTCACTCACTGCGTCCTTAAACAAAAACGACCTGACCAAAATTACTGTTCTTGGTATCGTTTTTCATTGGAAAGGACACCCTATCCGATGAACATAAACATTGTGGTATTATATTTTGGGAAGTGCCCCGTTCCGTTTTTTTTGGGCCACCCTGTATAGGACAAGTAGGATAACAACAAGAAGGAGAAAACCAACAGCAGCACAAGTAAAAACGAAAACAACAACACAAATCTCCTCGCACCACCACATCAACGACAATTAATTTCTTTATTACACCATGCACATTGTACAATGTACCTATATTTATATCAAAGCTGGCTACGTCACAGATCAATAAGGTGTCAAGCAAACAATGGACATGTTTAACGGAGAAAAAAATGCTCACTCAGGCGGGAATTGACAATAACAGAACCAAAACCACACTCATGCATGGTTTCATTATACAAGTAGTACCTGTTGAACGTACCGTACTCTGTCTTTGTAAACAGAGCACACTGCAGAAATACCAACCCAGAAAATATAATAATAATACACTGCATGATGGCGTATACAAAACAAAACTTTTCAAATATAATGCGATGAGGGGAATGGACGAATTTATGAAAACGGAATCTAAACCTGTACTAATGCGGAAGAATGAGCGAATGTATGTATATTGGGCTGCATCTTGAACATTTAAATTGTAGATCACATAATGTATGTGCATGAACATTTAATTACTGCGTCGAAAACTTAGGCAAGTAATTACAGGATGGAGAATTGATATGGCATTCGATTGTGTGAAACCATGCACGCATTATACTTCGATATTATAGTTAATCAACTTTATATTCATCATGGCTCTAACATGCACGATATGACTGATCCACTGATGATTCGAACGATCCTTCGATCTGCAAGTAAATAAGAGGTATGTACTAGTATTACTGTCGATACACTATGTTTTTCAACGTTTGCTATACCGTATTACGGTATGTTCTAACCATTACCATACTGTGCCAATGGGTAGTTCAGAAGAACGTTTGTGAGTTGATGCAGCATTTATCATTCGAACATTGTTGACACGGTATGTCATGTAAACAAAAATAATGTCCGAATGATAAATGTTACATGTCTCGAACTAACGTTCTTCTGAACTAGCCACTGTTGGGTAAAGATTCCCGCCATACATTTTGCACGCATTATATATAGCTATACTATATGACATCCACAGAACAAAACTCGCATTTTGAGTTTTAACAAATCTTATTTTTATCAGATTATTGCCCAGAGGAAGGATCTGCAAGGTTTGAAAGCTAGGCTCATTTTGATTTACATTGATAATGATATACATGTATTTGGACAAATATTATTCAGATATATTGTCAAAATAACAAACGTAAGCAACGCTTATTGTTACTCAAGCTAATATTTGTCTTCAATTCTAGACTATTTAGTAAATTACACACAAGATATATGTGAATATCTATTCCAATTCATAACTTGTAAGGGCTTATTTTCTATAAAATACAAACAAAAAACACGAATGCATATATTAATTTATTTGAAAATATATAACAACTAGTTCATATGAATGTTTGACTGTAACATTTATCATTTTGACATTGTGTTACATGTTATACAGACTAACGTGTGAACAATAATGTCCGAATGATAAATTATACGTGTCTCTAAACATGCCTCCGAACTAGTAATAACAACGACAGTTAACATTATTGTACATATTTTAGTATACGCATGGTTTGCATAACGTTCATACGATCATATGGGCTATATAATCAAATTATGTATTTTTGGCAATCCAGTATACCTACTATTTATGAGGAATCATGGTATAAATCTTTAGGAATGTTATGAATATGAGTCAATCAAAAAACGTATTCAATATTGCTCAATTTACAAACTCACCGGCACAAATTTCATACACACGGTATACAAACAATCTTATTTGTCTGGGCTGGGCAAGGTTCAATCATTTGTGTTGTATTTAACGGCATAACTTTGTTGCTCGGTAGCAATTAAAGACGGTAACCAAATAATGACCATAATACCAGAACCAATAGTATTCTTGAAACCCCTGCTACTATAGTTTCTTCCTTACTTTGGTCGGTAGGGATAATGTTCAAGGGATACAGTTCTGATCAAACTGAATTTTAGTGACTCAAACATGTAAGTTATAAATACAAACTAACTGTTATAATACAATTATGCTTGAATGGTAGACAAACATATACTGTACATGGCTACATTACAGTCATTGCTGTCATTATAAACAAAAACGGCGTGGCGCCTTCAAGACACTTGAAAGTTTCAACCATTTTAATTGATACAACTGTGAATGTGATTGTCGGTTAAAATAACTTAACTATGTTTTGAGCAAAAAGATGTTCATCGCATTCTGCAGAAAACGTATTGATTTGATATACATTTTTTTTTTCTTAGTTAAATTCCTTTTATTGAAAATGAAAATGAAGTTAATGTTACAAAGTGTTTTTTTTTTTACTCAACCACAACTTCCGCAAAAACAACAAGTTCGGATTTCATCATCCAGGGATTGTGAATAGATCAAGTGTATAAAGGGACTTAGTAACATTGTCCAAATCCTCAAAATCCAATTGGAGTTCTAGCGGTTCCCTCATACCTTGTTGTATTCTTATTGACATTAAAAGCATGGGACAGGTTTTTGTTTTTCAAATTTCCCTTTCGTTAAAAAGATATTTACGATTGAAGTGTTCAGATGTTAAATTATCCACTGGACCATGAAAACCGTGTACAAAGTGTATGCAATGAGTTAGTGAATATCACTTTGCATTTTTGCTCATTTGCTCGGCCATAAAACGTCCATTTAACTTGAAATTTTCACACAACACCCAGTGGACACATCATATAACAACAATATACATTGTTTCAACCACTCATCACTTTTTGCACATGTCAACAAAGTTACTAAATCCCTTTAAAGGAGAAGGAAACGCTTGAATTTTCGCTTGCTGGTACTGATAAGTGCAGAATTCCTGTCACTTCAAGTCATAAATTCCCCCTTTGGTATCACTAAAAGTGGAAATAGTCAATGTTTCTAAAGCCACTATCAACTGTTTTGACTGAGCACTGAAGGCTGCAAAGATTCTGTATCAAACGTCATCTCAACGCCTATGAGCGTGCACTAACAAAAGCGGGTTTATGCAACCGCTGTTGTTGAGTCTGTTGCTTTGTCAGTGGTTACGTTCCCCGCTTTTGTTTAGTGCACTCTCAGATGCACTCTAACGACGTTCCATACGGAAACTTGGCATCCCCCAGTGCTCAGTCAAAACAGTTGATAGTGGTTTCAAAAACATTGATTATTTCCATTATTAGTGATACCAAAGAGGAATTTATACGATTCAGAAGTGACAGAAATTCGGCACTTATATAAAGTAACAGCGAGCGAAAATGCCAGGGTTTACATCCCCTTTAACGTTCACACGTGTAAACAAACTATAATCAAATAGGTTATAGTTCGAGAGGAAAATACATAATTATTATATGAATGGTAACTAGGTAAACAGAGCGAGACAATGATTCTGAAAGTAGGCCTTATATAAACACTTATACAGTTTCGAAATGGCCGTAAAGTAATGAGACGGGTAGAGAAAATTAAACTATTTCTTTTTTCTATTACAGGCGATTTTATTTTGGCATAGCACACATTCCCCATCATGAATGTATAAACTTTGGCTCAATGTACAATATATCGAAAATTGTGTCCTTACCTGGTGAAATAAACCGGTAATTATTGTTCAATAGGCGCAAGTAGTGGAGACAATGTAGGTTTATCAAATTGATTTGGTTTTGCGTATATAGCACAGGCTTAACAAAAATGGAATCGGGGTGGGGCACCCCAATTATGTGGGGCGCACTCTAGTATGTTCTACTTTCTTTCATTATTGAATGCACCTAATGCATAGTAACTTTCATTTGTTTTTAACTATACTTATTTTGTGCTTAACCTTAGTTTTTTAAATTTGGGTCAAGTATGGAGACGGGGGGGGGGGGGGGGGGGGGGGGGGTCACGTTGCCCCATGCTCCCATAGCCATGTTAAATACCTCCTCTATATCTTCAGTTCGATTTTTGCTAGATTGATATCTATCGAACCAATTAATGTACCATATCGACAACCAAGAAAGGCTATTGGAAAAAAACTAATCTCATCTAAAATAGATACCATGTTCATCTTCTGTCTATAGCTGCTGTTGCGTGTCCAGACGAACTGGATACATTTGGGATCGATTCTACGACTATATACGCCAACCACCTAGTCATCCATCATGTCGGGCATAGGTGTCCTGGTCGGCGTCCCCATCGTCTGCCTGGTCATAGTGGTCGTCGTAGTCGTGGTCGTTCTACTATATTTGCGGTGGCGAAGACAAAAACAGACTGCCGACTCGTACAGGTACTATATCCTATGCACCGTTGCGCCTGGACTGTCATTTTTCACCTTACATTTGGCTGCTAGGTCTTTGATTTTTAACATTATCATATTATATTGCTTTCTTTTTTATACACTATTTATAGCTGTAAACTGTCTTCAAGCCTGTTCTATCTTTATATTATTATTATTATAATTGCAAATATTAGTATGTGTAATTCAGTTGCAACATGTGTGGCGGCATTATCTGCTGACTAGAACCATTTCGAAAGTATAATCCATTTTAAAAAGAAAAAAAACAATAAGAAAAATATAATATGATGATTCAACCGGGACACAAGTGTTTGAGCTTATAGTTAACTTACTGTACAATGTATTTACAGACATGACAGTGATGTACCTATAGGGGGAATACCCTCCAAACACTGAACACAACATAATGCAAAGCGTACGCCCCACCATTAGTGATGTACACATGTGCCCATAAAGATGACAATCCATTTAGTAAACCCGCTTACTGCTGGTGATTTTTTGCGTGCATAATATAGGTTTAACCCTAAAAAGGACTAGGGGGGGGGGGGGGGGCTGATTTCGCAATGCTTACATATTTTACGGTGCCACTTCATGACTTTTTTTTCCTTAGAGTCTTGCGCATCTTTTGATATCAAATTTGCGCACACCGGGTCAACGATCCGGGTGTTATGTAACATTTTGCGATCGCGTGTCACTAAAAATTCATTTTTTTTGTTAATTCTTCCATATAACATACAGAGTTTTTTAGATGCACCTTTTATGTTGCAGTTTTATACCCATCTTTTCACATGTACTGTTAGTATTCCCATTTGGCATGGTGAATAAAACTTATTGCATTCTTATTGCATAAAACAATACAATATACAGAATAATACAAAGAAAAACAAAGAAAAGATTAAAAACGAAGAAAAACGGTAAAACTAAATCAATTTTCATGATTATCCTGTTGTTTTATCAGAGATTGTGTAAATTTATATAATCTTAGAATGTATATTGTACCAGGAACACAGTTTTGTTTCATAAGAATCACCATATATAAAGAAAAATACAAAAAATACAATTTTTGCATAATTTAATTAGCTCTAATTAGCATATTCTAATTACATTTTTGTTTTAACGATGGAATATTGTAGAGCTCATGGACATCTATCACCATGCAAAATTTGGAGTCGATCGGAGTTTCGGTTGCCGAGAAAAATGCAAAAAAATACAAACAAAATACAATTTTTGCATAATTAATTAGCTTTAATTAGCATATTCTAATTATTTGTTTACATTTTTACTATGCAATATTGTAGATCTCATGAACATCTATCACCATGCTCAAATTTGGGAGTCGATCGGAGTTTCGGTTGCCGAGATCTTAGGATGGGGGCCCTTTTAGCCCCCCCCCCCCCCCCCCCCTCCCCCATTTTTAAAAAAGTTTTTTTCAAAATAGCCCAGTCTTTTTAGGGTTACTTTCTGCACCTTATGGGTTTATGTCTGCTGATCGAGACTACATTAATCATTACTCATTGTTTTGTTATTTTTTATTCTACCTTTATACTATAGGGACGAAGGAAAAGTCGGAGAAGCAACCACGGCTCAAGTACCATGCGTTCAGGTAAATTATATACAAATATTTAGAGTAGGAGTGTAAGTGAAATTAACATCTAAAAGTAATATATTATTTTCCGAAACTGTCCGACCATGTTTCCTCTTTCAGAGGATTTAATTACACTCGGATCGTTTTCCAGTTCACTAAACGTCGACAACTTCAGACAAACCAATATTGTTATTACATTTACAATGATCTAGTCCAAAATTATGTCAAATAATGGAAATCAACTTGATTACAACTTACCTCGCTAAACCTTGATTTACTTAGACAAATTGTGTTGGTGATTTGTTAACGTAACATATAGATCTTTGGTTAATTATAACATCGTGTTTTTTAATGCTAACGTAAACTTTCTAAATTCCAGATGAAAGCGACCATCATACGAGAACCCGTCTCTCCCCCGGAAGGCAATTATGAATAAACATAGAAACAACAACGACCGCAGCCACCAGGACCAGGGAAACAGTAGCAACAGTTGCACTTCCGGCTGACCATACGCCTCTCTGGAAGGGCAGTCTCTGCCTCATCATTACGAAGGGCTGGGGGAAAAGAAGTCCAGCAGAGGAAACTCTAGGAATGGAGCAACAACCATACCGACAGGAGGCGCGGCTGTATTTGGAGACGACTCCCTCTACGACGAGCTGATGGACGTCTACGGATCAAGGAACTACAGGAGGCGGCAGCGATTACTATTTCCGATTGGAGCCGGTTCGCGCGGAGCACGACAAAGAGCGATTCATCTAGACTGAACAGGTCCCTCCGGTCGAACCCCGGACAACCCGTACGACAAGGTCGTGATTGGCGATGACAAGAATAGAACCGGTAGGCCAGAAGACAGCGCGAAGAGTGGAACACTGGAGAGTTCCTCAAGCAGCGTCAACCCATACTACTTTAAAGTGGAACGAAACCCTAGCAAAAATGGACCCTCATCACCTCAAGGTCTTCTGGAAAGTGGCAATGGCCCCAAGGACGATACTGACGCGGGAGACATAAGAGATGGCTCTCAAATTTCTACCGAGATCAGGCACCCGATAGACGATTCCTTACACGCTTCCAGCGATCTTCAAGTCGTTTCTCAGCCAGACATGCCAGATGGGACAGTCACCGAAGAGGG
>JBAMJV010003848.1:0-68315 GCA_037951105.1 Echinarachnius parma | reverse complement strand
CCCATGAAAAATCCTGGCTACGTGCCTGTCTTGTGTCTTTCTTTTTGATTTTCCATTTTGAGAGTTAATAATATTAACTATTATAATGTTTAATTTTCATCATTTTTTACAGGAATTTGATCAGCTTGCGGACAACAGCGACTGAGAAAAACTTTTGAGTTAGGACAAGAAAGAGAGGTATTGTTGGATGTTATCGCAACTTCAAGACAAAAATGACTGAAAAGTAGATTTTGAGTTATGGTGACTTATTTAAAATCAATACAACTACAGTATCTGTGAATAAAAGGCTTCTAAAACGTTCTGGTGAGAGATTTGTGAACTGATAATTATATTTGGGGGAAAAACAGGCAACCAAGATCAACATTATTGCTTGTCTAAAGAATATGAGGTATTATTGCAGCTATAATCAAACAAGATGTAGCACCTGCAAGACAAAAACAATGCAATTATGTGACTTTAAGTAAATTTGAAGTTTAATTTGAAAAATGTAATGTAGTAATGAGTTTGCTTCAAACAAGTCTTGTCAACAGCCTACTGTGTATGAAACAAAACGTGACCTTACACCACAAGATGACCGTTATGTCGCCATGGTAGTTTTTTATTAGCTGATTTAGTCAAATTTTGTTTAAAATATGAAATTCAGGTTTTTGGTATTTTCTGAATGAGAGTATCTTAATCTACCTTTCGTGACATTTTGAAAGCTAGAAAACATGTTTAAATATGATTTTAAATCAAATGAAAATGATCAGATTACAGTGGTTGAATGGACACCGATCTTTGAAGTGGCCCGTCGTTTTCTCCCTAATTTTAAGACTGATTCAGCCATGTACCAAATCTTGGGCACTCATTTTGAGATGGTTTGTTTAGTCCATATATGACAAATTATACACCATTTTAAAGGTAATGACTGCTACTTTAATGTCATGTAAAAATGAGCACAATCATTTTTCCAGACTTATTGGTCGTTTTGAGGTGAAAGGTCACAAATATTCTGTGTGAAACAGAAGATAACGTACTGTTGCTACTAATTAAACAGGTTGAAGTACTTGTCAATAGAATGTAACGCTATGCGAATGTTGTTGCTACTAATTAAACAGGTTGAAGTACTTGACAATAGAATGTAATCACATCACAATGACGGATTGTTGCTACTAATCAAACAGGTTGAAGTACTTGACAATAGAATGTAATCACATCACAATGACGGATTGTTGCTACTAATTGAACAGGTTGAAGTACTTGACAATAGAATGTAACTCTATTTGAATTAGAGTACATTTTTAGTTTTGATAAGTACATGTGAATGGATTATAGTTTTTACAGAGAAAAAAGGCTTGTCATCGACAACCGAGAAGGACAAAGCTGTATTGTTTACAGAAAATGAGGCATTGTTGCTTTTTTTGTTATTGAAAATGAGGTATTGCAAGTTATCTAACAAGATGTAGCAACTTCAAGACATAAACAGAACAACTATATGTGACCAAAGAACAGATTTGTAGTTATTGAGAATTGTAATGTAGTTCTGTATTTGCTGAAAATATAGGACGCATATTCAGCATCCTAGTACAAATTGTTTTGAGGAAATGAGGTATAGTCGATGCTTGAAATTAGCACAGGCCGTCTGGACTGGGGGCGAAATTTGTTTTCCCAAACAGGTTTGCTATGGCACTAACACATCAGATATGCCCGTTTAATTGGAATCGGGCAACTTGAATGGAGACCAAAGTGCGCGTGTTCAATTTAGGTTATAAATTGACTTATAGCCACTAAATCTGACATAAAGCCACTACATCTGACCTATAGCCACTAACATTAGGGTTA
Organism: Echinarachnius parma; assembly: GCA_037951105.1. Lineage (NCBI taxonomy): Eukaryota > Metazoa > Echinodermata > Echinoidea > Clypeasteroida > Echinarachniidae > Echinarachnius > Echinarachnius parma. The sequence continues at coordinate 66,494 of JBAMJV010003848.1, read as the reverse complement.
GGGTAAGGGTTACTCGGCCGCCGTCAGGCAGAAGGGCGTATCTCGAGTGTCGCGCCGGGATCTCAACACCAAGAAAAACGCCTTTAAAGTTTGACATATTCAACCCTCTGTTGAAGCTTTGGACGTAGAATTTTTATTGCGGGGTTGATTCTAGTTGAAAGCCGACATATGAAATATTATTTATACATTTTGAAATTGATTCTAAACTTGATATTTCTTTGTCTAGGACCATTTAAAAAAAGATACGCCTTTCTGCCAAACAAATTTGAACAAATTCCTAGTTGCTTTTGTACGGCAGAAGGGTGTATCTTTAGATACGTGGAAATATCGCCCGGTATCGTCATGCTATCGTCAGGCAGAAGGGCGTATCTATATATACGTGGAAGTATCGCCCGGTATCGTCATGCTATCGTCTGGCAGAAGGGCGTATCTTTAGATACGCCTTCTGCCTTACAAATGTGACTACGAAATAGTCCACATTTGTTTGGCAGAAGGGCCTATCTAAAGATACGCCTTCCTTTTGTACAATTTTATATGCCATTGAGATGATATTTTTTGGGAGCTGACTTGATGGATGTGACGTGTCTGACTACGGTTCGATCCGGATATCCGGTGCGGCGCGGCACCATCCAGTAATATAGTAATTAACGTACGCCATATGCATGCATTGGTCGCGCCGTCGTCAGAATTAACAGCTTACTAATACAAGTACGTTAGTCTAATTCATGAGTAGACAATTATCTTGGATTTATTTCAGTATTATACGGTTCGTGCGCGAAAATACTTAGGTGTCCTTAAAATCCATCATACTGGTAAATTGGGGCAGACATGACATGACAAGTCTTGAGTCAGTCTGTCAATGACGCTGACGGTTTTCATTTGCATCACAGACTAAGACTTAAGTAACTGACTAAAGGTTCGTATTTGGTAACTCCTTGTAGTTGCACTCTTTTCTTATCATTCATGGTCTGTTGTAATATTTTTGTCAAACTGTAAGTAATTTGTGTATACCAATTAAATCGATGTTTACGTCGCTGCGACGTAATAATCACGGTCGCTGAAAAAGAAGTTAGCGGGACTTCACCAGCAGCTATGCCGTTAGCTAGGGGCGACTTGTGACGTGATTGGAGAGAGAATATCGCATTCCTGCGACTCGTCTTATCGGTACTGGTTACGTCCGATATATGGTGGCTCAAAATTGGAAACGTAATCAATCGAGCAAGTGGGTGGCCAATACGATTGTTGTTTTCAGTTTCATATTTAGAGCCACCACATCAGTTTGAGCTACGGATGTAACCGCAGGAGTACGGTACTATTCTCTCTCCATTCGCAAGTCACCCCTAGGCCTAGTAGCTAAGGGCATAGAGCTCTGCAGCTAATGAAGTCTTGCTAACTTCGATTTTAGTGACCGCTAAGTGAGACCAAAATATAACCACAGACCCAAGGAAAAAACAAATAGTGCAATGAGTTATACGAACCATTTTAGTCAGTTTGAAGTGATGCAAATGAAAACAAGTATGGGCTGAGTGGACCATTTAGATGTGGGATAGATTCAGTGGCGTAGCGACGAGGGGGGGGGGGGGGAACGTGCCCCTCCCCCCCCCCCCCCCAATAATTTGGAGGAAAAAAATAGAAAACATAAGGGGACATTTTTTGGAAAAAACAAAGAAATACATAAGGTGTGGGCCCCCCCCCCCCCCCCCCCCTCCCCAATCACTCTGACCACGCTACGCCACTGTATAGATATCATGCCTTCATGCTCTTTAGGAAAAGGAAGTTCAAATTGACAATTTCTAAAAATAGATTTTTGATGAAATCACACTTCACCACTATTGGATAACGAATACTTGTTTTTTCTCTGTTTTATCCTCTGTACACATGCAAATCACACCCAATTACATGCAAGTCAGTCAATGAGCACAACCCAGACAACCAAGAACTTTCAAGTCATATACAAAGAGGCTCTGGGACATCGTGATTTAAAAAATATATATATATTTATTATTTATATAGATCATCCTTGTTACCGTAGCAACATCATTCGTACAGGATTTTGTATGATGAATAAGTGCATAGATTAACCGTGCGTAGAAGCATGAATTTCAAACCCTGTAAAAATGAAAATTCAGTCATGTAGAAATGTACATGAAAGAATAACAACACAAATATGAACGCAACCCACATTCCATTATCATGAAAAAAATAAAGGTTATTTGAATGCAAATAAATGTATACAGATATTAAATATCTTTTTCAAACAAGAAAATTGACATGAACATAGTAATTCTCAATCAGGCCGTTGCAGGACAAATACCTATACTCATGCAGCATTGGTTTTAATTCCATTTGAAAGTTCATTAAATAAGATAATATATGTGAAATAAGAATCATTCAATTTCAAATGCTCTCATAGTTGTAAAATTTGATAAAGGGTCCTTTCTAATAAAAAACGATACCAAGAAAAGTACTTTTGGACGTGTAGTTTTTGTTTTAGGGCGCTTTGAGTGAGACCATGTCAGGTTCCTATTTTTGTCAATCTTACCAAGTCAATGCTTGATGAATGTCTTACTGCCTGTCATATTTTATGCCCATTTAGACAGTGGGCCCAAAGGTCAATATGTCTTCCAAAATTGATTTTCATAACCTATTAGGGAGGATGGGAACAGTGTTGCAAATGATGGCCAATATATTAGCTAAAAACATCATTTTTTTTTTTACAAGTGCAAATGTTGAGCATTTTGGAAAAACGTGCATTTCCGTGAAGTGATCATTTTCTCATATAACACATAATAATGCTTTACATACATGTAAGTGTACATACACATAAACTTCAAACAAAATTAAACTTAAACCTCACTCAACTTAAAGGGTACCACCACCCAAAAATAATATTCTTATTAAAGAAAGGTAACATCTTTAGTATTCCATTCCATCAACAAGTTCACAAAAATATGTTTCCAGAAAAAAAAAAAATAATTGGAAACGCATCACCATGCTAAAGCATGCGTTCATGCGGTTTGAATTACGCAGACTGTCATGTGTGCGGTGAATTGCAACGTGTGCAGAGCGAACGAATCGCCCGGGAATCTATTGTTTACAAACGTGCGCGTGAATAGCATTGGCGCACTCGCAAATGGTTGGCCCGTATGGAACCAGGAAATAGCAGTGGTTCCGTAAGTAGTGGAAATTAATTGCTTTGTTTATGAATTACACAACCCTTTGCAAAATGTTGGGTATCTGATATCACAAAACGGTACCAAAACATATAATAATGTGTTGTTCTTTGCCTGGTGGTCCCCTTTAAAATTAAAATTTACAGTTGTTATTTTAACCCATCAAGAAGTAACAACATTTGCATAGTTGCCAATTTGACTTTTATACAGTGAAAACAAATAATAGTGTATTGCCAATTAGAAGATTTAAGTCTAAAAGTCACAATGAAAAAAATTAATGAAAAACATAATACATAACAAATAATTTTTAAAAAGGTACCATAATAAGTTAGAGCACAATTCATGAAAATGTTACTTTATTCTATATTATGTACATGTACGCTCTATGCGGATAAATTGAAAATTTAAGTCTAAGATTCAAATTTAAAATGAACAAATTGCTATCAGTGTACATTTAAACAAAAAATAGTACAATAATAGTTGAATGCATAAATCCGAGATCCTGTTATGACTTTTGAATTCTACCGATCCGAGAACGAGACAGGATTTTGTCTTTACCTAACAGCATAAGTTGAAGATACGATCGTCCACCGTGATCATTTAATGTATGTCCTGTCAGAAATTTTGTAATCAAGGTAATTTGAACAGCATGTTACGTTACCATAATTCTGTTTAAATCATGTCAGAAATGCTAAAACTATAATTCATATACAAATTTGCTGTAATTTAGAAGATGATTTGTGACCTTACACCACAATAAGACCAATAAGTGGTTCTTTCGTAGGCAATTTAGACATGGTTATAGGCCATCTACAAAGTATGTACGCACAAAAGGGGGGGGGGGTTCGCACTGATGTGTATGGTATGCATACAGGGGGAGGGGGGTCTCATTGTTTGCAAGGTTTCGTGTCTCAAGCAAGCAATGGCTGCACTCAGGGATGCCAGTGACCTGCAGGTTGAGAGCCTGAAAATGGAGTCTTGATACTTTGTTTGTGTGCAAAACAGTACAAATAAGCCTGAATTTGTAGGAGCCCAGGGCCTGAAATTCAGGCTTTTGCCTGAAAACTGGCATCCCTGCTGCACTGCATGCAGGATCCGGAACGACTGAACACATGATGGAGACTACCCGGCGAGCGGTGAAGTCACGCGCGATCCCAAGAGATTGTGGGGGGGGGGGGGGGGGGGGGGGTGGACCACATGGTAAATTTCGGACCAAAATATGTATATATGTACTTTTTAGATGGCCCCCATCACAGTAAAATTCATTACCTTTAAAATTGTACATAATTTGTCATATTCAGACGAAGGCAAACCCTATGAAAATGAGTGACAGATATTTGGAAAATTGCTTTAGCAGTTTTAAAACAAGGGAGAAACGGGCCACTTCAAAGATTGCCGCCCATTCAAGCACTGTAATCTGAGTAATTTTTATTTGATGAAAAAACATACTTAAACATGATTTCTGATGATCAAATTTTATAGAAGGTAGATTAAGATACCTTCATTCAGGAAATACAAACATTCTAAATCTCATATTTTTAACCAAAATTTATTTCAGCTAATAACAGAAACTACAGTTGAATCAACACTACTAGTATTATGGTGTGTCCATATTCCTCCATAATAACAAAAGATCCTCCTTTATCTAAGTTTGAAATTTTCAAGGTGATAAGGGCATTTCCACGGTAACTCGCATTACACTTTATGGTACATTGACTACTTCAATGTGCAGTAACTCACATTATTTTATCGAACTGTAGGCTGATTTTATCACCAAGGATTAAGTAGATTTGCACTAACTAGATAACACAAAAAAGACTGACAGAGCTATATTTAGGAATCTTTACATAGTGCTGTAACTGACCTTGATGATCGGATCGTTTGATCGGATCGGCAAAATTTTATTGATCTTCGAAATCGGATCGATGATCGGGATCGGATGATCGGCTAAAAAAATAAATAAATAAAAAATCGGAAAATGATCCCCAAAAAACACATTTTGGGAATATAAATGAATACCAAAGCAACATATATCCATATTAATAAGCCCAAGGTAATCTTGTACGGGTATGCTTTCATTTCAAACTGATTACCTCTTCTTTTACAAAATTAATCACGCCGATTTTGAGCTTAGTCCCATGTGATTAATTTGGCGTAACCTTTCAGAAACACATGGGACTAAGCTCAAAATCGGCGCGAATAATTTTTGTAAAAGGAGAGGTAATCAGTTTTAAATGAAAGCATACCCATACAAGATTACCTTGGGCTTATTCATATGGATATATGTTGCTTTGGTATTCATTTATATTCCCAAAATATGTTTTTTGGGATCATTTTCCAAAGAAAAAAAAAACGGATTTTGTTTTATTTAAAAAAAATTTTTTGCCGATTCGATCTTCCGATTTTTTCTGCATGATCGGAAATCGGCAAAAACGGTCCTATCATGTATGATCGGATCGTGATCGGCATGCCGATCCGATGATCGGTTACAGCACTACCTTTACAGAAGAATCCTGTTTGGTAACTCGCGTTACCAAAAAAAGACATGGACAAAATTCAGTAACCCCTAAAATGTGAAAAGCACCATTAAAATATTAATCCTGGTCAAATATGTTATGTGCTAATTTGACATTGTATGTGTCCTAGGCTATGAGTTAGTATTGAACAAAATTTCAAAGAATTTGGGAATAAATTGTAGGATGCAGAATTCCAGCATCACCACCACCGCCTGGTTGGTCGAAGCGCGCTTCACGACGATAACGGTGGTCGAACTCATTGTCACATCCGCGTCGTACATCAGATCGTCCCCCACAGAGATTGTAACCGATGTTACGCCCGACTTGATGAGCGGACCTGTGGCCGAGAGCACGATCATGACCCAGGACCAGCCCTAGTTCCACTGATCTCTAAATATTCTTGTGCAAGCCTTTACGGTTGAATGAGTAAGGGAAGTATATGTGTGATCTGCTACATTCTTTTGAGTTTTATACTATTCTAGCATATTGATATCAATGAGTTAGAACCAATGATGCTAATTACCATGGTAAATATCGCTGGTCCGTAATCGGGCCCCTGGGCCCAGGTACCATTCTTGTCCTGACGGTCGCTGAAATGGGTGCTACGTCTGCCCAGATGGTCACGATGACCAAAATCACTGTTTGACTCGACACTCGAAGTTGTCCTGACGGGGACTCCGGTTGCCGAATTCGTCACCTCATCCAGTCCAATGGTTGAAACTGACACCACGGCAGGCCCCACTGTCGAATTCAGCTCTGCCCTGGCTGGATGGAGAGCAGCTGTAATAAAAAACAAATAAATTTCATATTTATATTTTGCATTTGAGCCATTGGCATGAGGAAACTGACATTTTAACAGGAGATTGTCACTCAAATGTGTGCTTTCAAGTTTCATCTCGGACTTGGAATGGATGAACAATGACATGAAAATCTATGGGTGGGTTTGCACTACGAGTAGTACGATTTCCAGTAAATACACATTTTTAATGTGAAATTTGAGAGCATAATTCACTAATATTCCGTTGAGGTACCTCAAATTAGAAATCTTATTTGACAACTTTATCCACCCTAGACCCCGGCAGACTCATATATAAATTTTTATTTGTTTTGTTACATTCCCATCCTAATGTATTGTTCAGAAACCAGTACGCTTTATCGATGCACCAAACCCTCTGCGCTACCGGTCTATAAGCACTGGTCCATTTCCATATATGTGGAATGGAGAGCCAGGGAAAATCATGGATAGGCCTATAGATGTGTGCAATCTGCTGGACAGCACAAACACATTTTCAGAAATATATAACTTTTGAGGGAGATTTGCACAACATCTAGCATTGCCAGTGGGTCACGATATATGGGGCATGTACAAATAGACGCAGGGCAAGTTAACTTATGGACTAGTTTGCTTGCCCATCGGGCAACTGATATTTATTTTCAACTAAACAAGACTGTAAGCAAGCTTGCTGTAAGTGTAACACTATGGCAAATCACGTTCTGGCAAATAGTGGCATACCTATTGTACAGGGCAATTTTTATATTTTGTTGTAACTTTTTCCTGTAAATATTTGAAAGGTGGACGGTAAACCAACTTGTTTGGAATCCTACACAGAATGAACATGTTTTATGCCTGTACGATGTTCATGGAAAAATGGACACTTCAATAACTGTTTTCCCATCTGGCATTTGCCATAACATGTACTTACATTATGTATTCACGTTTTTTCTTTGGGCAAGAAAAATGTGGCATGAGCAAATGTGTCACATAAATAGACATACCTTATTTGTTATTGTCCTTTCTGCTCCACTGGAAAAGTGAAGAACTGCTCTCATGCCGTCATCAGTTCCATGATCTTGAATTAGTCCTAAATGCATAAAAATGGGAACAATAATATAATTATAAAAAGAATTCATTTTAAAAATACAAATTGGTTATCAACAAATTTAGAATTAGATACATTCTGGCAAGCTTTATAATTAAGGGCTCTGAATTTTTGCCTTTAAGTAAATGTAAACGTAGTCAAGAAAAGAATTTAAACTATTTCTAAAAGAGATGTTTGGGACGGTATCTTAAATGCATTAAACATGTATTTCGTACTTCAAAACAGCCAAAATGAAGTTTTCTGAAGAACGCAAGATGCACGAGTGTTGTTTTCTTTTGTTCACGATTCCCTGACCCCGCAGTGAGCAGATAACAAGGGTACATTCGCACAATGGAGTATTTCCCAGGGGCCATATTTTGGAGGCGCAAGCCGCAAAGGAGCCTTGGCCCCGGGGATGGTGGGAAGACCCTGGCAGATACGGTCCGGTCGTCCATGGTAAGACATTCCTCTCTAAATGTTCATACATGTCCAGAAATCAGTAGGCTTTTTGATGTACCAAACCCCTCTGGATCTGGGCTGCTGGTCTATAGTATAAGTACCAACACCCATTTCCATTCATCCAATGTGGAATGGAGAGCCGGAGAAAATCATGGATAGGCTTACAATCTGCTGTAGCACAAATGCAGCAGAAATTTTGTTGAGAAAGATTTGCAGTTTGCACCAATTCTATCCGTGCACGAATTCTATCCGTGCCAGTGGGTCCGAAATGGTAAACCAGGTCTCGACAGTAGCACTTGCCCGGGGCAGGTACACATTGATGTAGGGCAAGTTAATTTTTCATAAAAGGACTAGTTTGCTTGCCCAATCATACCAAATCGGGCAACCGGCATGGAAACTGATGTTTCTGTTCAACTAAACGAGACTGTAATTCATTACATGTGTGAATCTCATCATCAATTTAAAACTCTCACTCAGTTATCAAATTAAATGTATGAATGTATGCTTGTTATCAGTTGCCTTTTATTTGATTTATTTGCACCAACATATATGAAATCAGGTATATTCAGGGGTTGAAACTTGAAATTAAGAAAGCGTGATGTCAAAGATGAACAATCCGATTACAATGTTGCTGTCATGACAAGTTCAATTAAAACTTTTACAGCTTAACATAGACTTAAAATACTGTATTTTCAACTGATACAGATAGTCAATTACTCACATGACATTCTAAAATTCATTGAATTTGCATTAGTTTCTGATGAGGCAAATCAGGAGGTCCTCATAACCGTCAGGCTACACAAAATCAAAAGGAAAGTCGGATTTTAGGGATCGGGAGCTCTTTTAACTACTAAAAGTAGTATTACAAGAGTAACTTTTAGGCAATTATGCTGCAACTGCAAGACTATAATAGAGTATAGTATTAGGGATTTCGTGATCAAAATCTAGCAAACGCATGGGCATGATGCATGGCCCCTGGGGTTGAAATTTCTCAAATGTGATCTAGCCGAGTTGAAAAAACCGGCAAAGGAAAATGATTAAACGATTCCAGAGTAAGAAAAATGCAAATGAATTTGATGCAGTCTATTGGCTGAGTGGTGCCGCTCATACTCGTATACTAGATCAAGACAAGGGCCTTGCCTTGGTGGAGGAAAGTACAGATCTAAAAATTGTCCGCGCGTGCACAAAGTATGAATCGCCAAACAAACAAAAACACTGCAATGTTTCAGATATCAAACTATACCATTTGTATTCACTTTTGTTATTGAAAGGACCGTTTGATATTCCAACCACGACAGCATAAATGGTTTTATGTAAGCTGTGGACGTTTCATTACACACAGCGCACAAGAAATGGGCCTAAATTCAGCTCATTCCCGTGTGTTGAGCGATAATAATCGGTCTTTCGAAATGAACTACTGAGCTGAGCGTATTGCCGTAGTCGTACTATTCATACTCATAGATCTACAATAACAAAAGCGAGAATCAAGTCTTCTAAAATTTAAATTTAAATTCCAAAATTTGAGTCAAATTATCGTGAAAAAAAAACAAAAAAACAACAGCAAGATACACATATTTTATGACCAAAATGCAGATATATCGTTTGTTATAAGTTTCGAGTCACATGTTCAGTGCTAACTCTAGTTCAGTGCATTCTCATTCTCGGCAAATCTAATTTCAAAGTCAGCCCTAGCCTAGGGCTAGGCCTGTCCCTTTTCTGGCTGGGTTATCCCCCGGGCCGGGCCCGGCCAAGTTCCCTGGCAACTACGCCTACTTGTAGCGTGCAGTGCAGCAGTGCATGAGAAATGTGTAGAGAAGAACCGAGTTTGTCATAAAAGAACATCGGTACATTGGCCATCGTAAAATACAATAAAAGTAAAAGTCAGAGTATTTATACAAACCTTATGTTCGATCAGCTGGCCAGATTTGCAGTGTAATTTGGAGGCGTCATGGTCCAGGGTCATGGTGTTTTGTGCGCCGTTTGTTGAAATGCACAAAAGTATGCAACGTCAGGGCAACGTAATGTTGGATCCGGTGATTTTTCAGGTACGCGTCGCATGCATCCGATCCGATCCGGCATTTAATCATCCGCCATGCGGTATCATTTCCTGCACCATCGTTGAAAATTACACGAGGGCGTATCTATACTTACATCCTTTTAACTAAAATATATCGCAAATTTTCCGACGTTTTTTGTTTGCCAAAGGCGTATGTCAACATACATCCTTTTGACAGACGGATACCGAGCAGAAACCAACAAGATTTCCACAGACAGGGGCGTATGTATAGATACGCCCTTTTGCCGTACAGAATACGACGATAGTTATGCAATCGGGTACAGAGGGCCCCCGATATCTCAGAAACTATAACTCGAGCTCTTCTGAAATTTGGCCCAATGAAAATTTTGACCTCAAAAACCCCAAGTAGGCAATAAAAAAAAAATGGCCTATTTTCGAGATACGCCTCTTTGCCAGATGACGGCCGTACTGTTAGGGAATATATTCCCCTAAAAACCAATATCAACCAAGCGAACTTGAGATAGCTCAGTCAGTAAAAAGCTAGACTGATATGCTAGAGATCCCTGGTTCCAATCCTTCCTTGGTTCAATGTTTTTTGTATTTGCTATTTCAATGTTCGAATTTATAAAAGTCGGAAATTTCCGGTATGCGTGGTCTCTGACCAAGTTGCTAATTCTTAAGGATTTGCAAACCTGTTTGGGAAAAAAAAATTGCTGCCTGCATGGGGCCACTAAAAGTTAACTTTGGGCCATCAAATATGTTTATGTTTATTTCCACTGGCCTGAGAGGGCAACTATATATAGCAGAATTTCTTATGTGCCCAGGCCACACAGCGAGATCTGTTAACTGTTTTAGACTCTAATCATAACCAATTTCATTGTAAGATTCTTGAGAACAATATGTGAGAATTACATGGAACAAACACAAGCTTACCTAGTGAAATAGAGAAAATCATTGTCTGATTTGATCCTAATCAATTGGGTGAAGTATCCAAATGTGGATACTATGGATAATTGAGTATCCAAATAAGATACTCTTGTCTACGTTCAGGAACTGTCCATAGATGCTCTCAACTGTAATCTTAAAATATATCCATGATTATGAAGACATTTGAAAATCAAAACCCATTTCATTCTTCAGTTACCATGAACCTCGGTACAAGAGAAGTGGGAAAGGTCCAAGTGAGTTTTGATTGAATTGGTACAATGTCAATAGATCACTGTAATTAGTATCTAAACACAACAAAAAAGTAAGCCCCCCCCCCCCTCCCCCCTAATTAAAATAGCGTAACTTTTTAACAAAAATGTTTTGAGCAAAATAACATGGCAGGATTGCTCCTACACTTATTGACTAACTTCTGTATGAAAATTAAATTGATCTGTCGAGTCATGAATGAGTCACTTTTCAAAAGTCACAAGAGTCGTGTGACTTTTGAAAAGTGACAATTTTGCCTTTAATATGTGCTCACTCATGCATGGCTCTACGGATCAATTTCATTTTCACACAGAAATTATTTTGCTCAAAACCATTTCGTTAAAAAGTTATGTTATTTGGATTAGAGGGGGACTTAATTTTTTTGGTGGGTTTAGTAATTCACAACTATACAATGTACAGTGTGTATGGTATACATAAACCAAGCACGTTGTAGCAAATTCCAGACAAAACCAGTGAAATACTAAAAGATAGATCAGCACACGTGTATATGTACGTTTTTTATTAAGCTCATATTATGTACAATATTGTTATTCCTGTCACATAGACTACATGTTTATTCACACTCATTACAAGCTAAATATTTCATCCAGGTAGAAATGGTATCAAAACCATTATGCATAGTAAGCAGATTTGTAAACAGTTTGAGATAATCAAATTATGTAATATATATGTACATTTAGACTCCGATGATTTTTTGTTATTATCGAATAATACAATTAACACTCAAATATCTTTTTAAAAGACAATGAAACTCAAGCTAATGTTGCTTACATAGGCCTTACCAAATTATGAGGAATAATCTCTGAAAGTTAGAATATAATTGGGCAAGAAACAAGACAATTTTGCTAAGAATTGCCTCACATTATATATAAGTTGATTACAAGTACAAAGTAAACTTGCATGAAAAGTTGTGCACTATCAACTTCCATGCTAAGAATTACTAATAATATGAGTTATTGCAAACATGGCGTGCATGTATAGAGAACCTTTGACATGTAAAAAGCTGTTTATATCCTTTAACCCCTTAAATCTGAAAATACTTTGGATGGGGTCCATAGAGATTGCATGTTATAGCAACATACTCTGGCTTTGGTCTATGGAGAATGCATGTTATAGCAACATACTCTGGCTTTGGCCTATGGAGAATGCATGTTATAGCAACATACTCTGGCTTTGGTCCATATAGATTGCATGTTATAGCAACATACTCTGGCTTTGGTCTATAATGGAGAATACATGTTATAGCAACATACTCTGGCTTGAGTCTATGGAGAATACATGTTATAGCAACATACTCTGGCTTTGGCCTATGGAGAGTGCATGTTATAGCAACATACTCTGGCTTGGGTCTATGGAGAATACATGTTATAGCAACATACTCTGGCTTTGGTCTATGGAGAATGCATGTTATAGCAACATACTCTGGCTTTGGCCTATGGAGAATGCATGTTATAGCAACATACTCTGGCTTTGGTCCATAGAGATTGCATGTTATAGCAACATACTCTGGCTTTGGTCTATAATGGAGAATACATGTTATAGCAACATACTCTGGCTTGAGTCTATGGAGAATACATGTTATAGCAACATACTCTGGCTTTGGCCTATGGAGGGTGCATGTTATAGCAACATACTCTGGCTTGGGTCTATGGAGAATACATGTTATAGCAACATACTCTGGCTTGAGTCTATGGAGAATACATGTTATAGCAACATACTCTGGCTTTGGCCTATGGAGAGTGCATGTTATAGCAACATACTCTGGCTTGGGTCTATGGAGAATACATGTTATAGCAACATCCAGTCCTGAACGGGTTAAAGATGAAAACTTAAACTTATGATTTATTTCCTTTATCTGTCAGTTCATGTTATTGGCAGATTGTATAAAATGAAGCATGTATTATACATTTATATATATATTGTTTTTTATATTTCTGTAAAGACGGACTATCAAAGATTCATTAAAAGTTGTAACAAAATAAATTTGTGTATATTTGTTCTTTTTGTTCTACTCTCGGCTGTTCTACATCTTCATTAACTGTGATCTGTGTCATGACAATACATCAGTATGATGAATCATAGAAGATAACTCGTTACCTTTACCTAGAAGTTTAAAGTTTGAACTTTATTGAAATTCAAATCCATAAAAAACACATCTTACAAAAGTACAAAATACCGATTATATACAATATGGGAAACGGAGAACACACACATAATACAAACATAACATAAGTATAAAAAGTTAAATAATGGAAATAAATTGGGAAAATGCAAATATAACCGTAGGTTCTGCCAATGCAGTCCCTGTTATTAAAAGTTACCTTACAAATTCCAACAATTGCTGTTAACAGAATGATGTAACAATAACAACAACATAAGCAAGGGAGATCATCTGCCTTGCTTTGCTCAGGAACAAACTAAAGAAGCTCTGTTTTATGTACACAAACTGTCATAATATATGATAGGTAGACTTGTAACGCTTGTTTATACAGTATATAGATAGGCATAAATGAAATGAAATGAAATGAAATGAAATGGAATTTATTTACCAATTGAAAACATTTACAATATAATACAAAGATTCCACAAAATTAAATCTTCTCGGTAAAAAAAGGAACTAGTTATAGCACAAAATGCTAGTTCGTCTAGTCCTTATAAAAATATGCATTAAATAAGTATTGGAATTAAAAGCACAATAGACAACGCAGTTGTCATATTGTAACGATTCTGTCGTTTTGACGGACAAATTGTTATAGGATGAAGATGATGATGATATAATGGATGTATGTCTGGATGGCCGAGGTTATATAGTTCTAAATCACATTCATAATCACATTCACTCTTTAAGCACGTTCCACAAGCTTGGAGAATAGATCACAGCTGGCGAGAGTTATTCGGTTACTCGTTTATTCTTCCATAAACAACTTCGTACAATGCAATGACGAACAGGACGAACTCTAAGTATAACTTCTAACTGAACTAACTTTGTACTCAAACTGTCTTCTACAACTTAAACTAAACTGAACTCCACTCCCTAATAATAACTGACTTTATCAACTTAATAACTGCTAACACTGAACTCCGAGTGAGAGAGATGTCAAGCTTATATAGGCTAGAGGACAAAGGATTACATCTATTAAGGCACCGAAGGGGGAACTAAAATGCAACAAAGAAAGACCTCTAGTGACTTGACATTACAACACTTCTTAGAAATACACCTATAAACATTGCAGGGCAATAAGATTAAGCTAACGGTGAACATCTAAAGTAAGGGTCAACACAATAGAGGATATCTGCAGGTAGATGCGAGGTTCATGACTAAAGAATTAAGGACATGGTAACACTGATTATAGACATCAAAGTATAACACCGCTCTTGAGAGAGGAGGGTTACAAGGAAAGAAGGGCATACAAAGATACAAAGTTAAGATGAGAGACAATATATGAGCAAACGGGGGAAACACATAAAAGCGATGGTAAATGAATGGCATTGTAAGGTGAGGGTTAAGTGGGAACTAACTCACACGGTTTAAGTGGGTGGAAGTTGCTGGTTGGTAAACAGCAAAAACAAAGAAGTAACAGACTAGAGGTCAGTGACTGAGTCCAATACTAATTGCAACACTATTAAATGCATGTATCTACATTCGTAACAATATAAACATAATGTATGTGCTCATACAAAATACAGAATCAAGAATGCCGATCATATATATACAAATGGAAAAGAATCATTTCGAATGTAACAAATAACCTTTCAACAATTTACGAAACGTGTGTCTTGACATTTTACTTTTTAAATTATTTGGAAGTTCATTCCATATTTTTGGTCCGATATATGAAATGGATTGTTTTGCTAATACTAATTTTATTGGATCTATTTTGAATTTATCGTCATTTTTACTTCTAGTATCATAACAATGATCAATGCGAGTACAATAAGTAACTAAGCTTTGTGAGAATGTATCGTTTATCAAATCAAACATCACTGTTCCTATGACATATCTGTATAAATAAAAAATATTAAGGACAGATAATTCCATAAATAATGGAGCTGTGTGCTCCCTTGGACTCTTGAAACATGTTGCACGCATGGCTCTCTTTTGAAGCAAATATATGTTCATTAAATACTACGGATAAGTTCCACCCCAGACTTCTAGGCCATATGTAATGTGTGGTTCAACAAGTGTAAAGTACAACAATTTTAAAATTCTTTTAGGCACAACATTTCGTATTCTATATAATACACCTATGTTCTTTTTCAAAGAGACACAAACAGAATCAACTTGTTTCTTCCATGTTACATTTTCATCAATATTGACTCCAACAAATGAAGTATAAGGAACTTTTTCAATTGTTTCATTGTTCATAAAGGTTGTTCATGGCAACATTAAAACTTGTCAGAAGTTTCCTGACATAACAACAACTTACATTTGCTAGATCAATTCCAAGCATTCTGATACATGATTACAACATCTGCATAATTATCATGATAGCCAATGACCGTTCATGTGAATGCTTGTCAGAGGTTTGCTGACATAGGAACCAGTCATATTTGCAAGGTAAATTCCAAGTATTGAAATGTATACTTGTTGGGAACGAGTTAACTGATATCCTGTCTCCAGGTCATCAGGCAAGGAATACTCACGACATGGGAAAATACAACAAATTTGTCAAGAGGTTTTCCCTGGCATAGCAGCAACAAATGGTTGCCAAGTGTTTTCCGAGTATTTTTTCTTGTGTATAATGGCAATTTATCAACAGGTTTATTTGTCGCATTACATGGATCTTAGGCAAACCTTGACTGTGACATCATCCAGCAAAATAAGTTATTAAGAACAATTGAAGGGATAGTTCAGTTTGTTCACTCCTGGTTAATAATTATGATGCTTTAAAACAAAGAAAATTTGTTATCTATATAATCCATAATCCATATCTATTTTCCCTATTTTACATTATGTACATTTAATTTTCAATCATGCTTTCCTCTATTATGATGATGTATTAAAATCAGATACCAACAATACACTATTAAAGGGATAGTTGAGTTCTGGTAAGGAGAGTACAGTTTTAGTGAAACTGAATTTTAGTAACCAAAACCTGCATCATTACATTACAAACTAATAGTTATAACTAGAAAGGAACACAAAATTACAAATGACGTAGTAAAGATCATGTTATCATTCAAAAAGAGCCGTTAAAACGTAAGAGGGCGCTCTCTAAACACTCATCGGTTTTAACCATTTTGAATAAAATATTGTGCATGTGATGCTTTGTTGAAATAAAGATTAGATAGAGAAATAACCAACAACTATTTAAATACCTATTTTGTAACTTTTTGAAAAGAGGAAGCATTTTTAAAAATTTTTAACGGCTGGTTCAAAATTCTCTAATAAACCCGGGGCCCCGGGTTTATTACAAATTGTTATATTTATGGATATTTTAGCCGTTTCTGAACCGATTCTGATCAAACAAAGATGATTTTATTGTTTAAATATTATGCTCTTTCAAATTTTACACTCAGTTTTTCATTACCTCACAAACCAATTAAGTAGTCTAGCGCCCTCTCTACCAAAACTCAACTTTCCCTTTAAGAACTCCTATTCTTATGTATGTTATTGTTTTAATTTGTTATGTGCTTTATTGTTTTATGATTTGTTCGTTAATATCATTTTAAAAACTTCAAAAATAACATTAAATAGCATTTGACAAACTTCAAATACAAATTGTGTTACATTTCACATATCTGGAACATTTCAATGCATGTTTGTATATATCGGAACGTCCTTTGTATTACATGTCACTTAAAACGACATGTGACACATTAACAAAATATACTATCCAGTCACATTTGGTATTCAAGATGCACACGACATGATGATATCAGCATGCTTTTTAGTGTAATTGTGAACATAGCAGAGACAAACATTCATGGACCCTTAACATGCTTAAGGCGCTATTTACGTACATTATGGGTTAAATCGTGTGCAGGCGTTTTGTTGACTTCAGATCGCGAGGTTGTCTACCTAAGTTGTGATCCTAGAATAGAAGGTCATCGAATACATTTCTGGTGCACAACCGTTTATAACATTCCATGTTTGATATCCTTAAAAAGGGGGTGTTTGCTCCCTGGGTAATAACAACAATATATGGCAATATCAACCGCTCATCACTTTTTGCACATGTCAGCAAAGTTACTAGATCCCTTTAAAGCAATATTTTTGGGCAAGATTTGAACATGAAAATAAGGTGAAAACATTTCAATAACTTCAGATATAATATCGAGGTATATGTTAACATACCAATATTTCGTAATCAGCATTAAATACTCCATATGCGCCAGCTATAATTATAGAGAGTTCAATGGTAAAGTCATCAAGTATAAACCTCTACTCAATGTACTCTTTAAGACCAGACAGCTCGGCTTCATCGAGAATGTCTAGAAGCTCGTCTTGAAAGGCACAAGTACGATTCTTGTACATCTGAAGGCACTCTCTAACAGCGCTGTTCCGATTGTGCAGGTGTTCCTTGTATTTGTTGCCCGCTTTGTTAGCGCCTATCCCTAAAAGACTACAAAACGTGTTGTAGGATTTGTCATCGACTGGAAAGTTGTCCGCTAACTCACCAAGCTGATCTTCCGTCACCTTTACTCTGCATGGGCTGAATGGAAAAAAAAAATAATAATAGTGGCGCTGAATTAAGAATTCACTTTTTATTTTAGCGCCATGTTAATTCGCTGGCTGTTTTCTCTGAAGCAGACATTACGCAAGTCTCTCAACAAAATTACAGACCAATCTCTCAACTTTCGTTCATCTCTAAGATTCTTGAGAGAATTGTCGCTGATTGTCTTATTATGTACCTGAAAGCAATTTCAATCAGCCTACAAGCCAGGACACAGTGTGTGGATACGGCCTTAGTCAGAGTTACCAGTGATAATTTGACACCCCTAGACAAAAAGGGATCTCTCAGCAGCAATCGACACACAGTGGACCATGGGTATACTACTTGCCAGGATGTCCCATCGGTTGGGCATATCTGGTGATGCACTGAAATGGCTCCGCTCGTAGTTAAGATCAGAATCTGTCGTCATAGCTGACTCAACATCGGAACAACGGAACATGGGTTGTGGCGTTCATCATGGGTCCGTCCTGGGTCCTATCCTGTTCACCGTGTACACTTCATATTTGGGAGACATTGCAGAGCGACACGATGTGATTATGTTGCCTTGAAGCCAGGCGTTTTAGACCTTGCTGTATGCCAAAATATCCAGGACTGTATGACTGACATGCAGATGTGGATGGACAGTAATTTCCTGAAACTGAACCATGAGAAAACAGACAGGAAGCTGAACATGAATGCTGACATCTCGGCTGTCTGTAAAAATGCACACCATCAGTATCATCTCAGAATCATTGCCAAGATAAGGAAATACTTGTCTTATTTTGATGCTGCAAAGGTAATTCATGCTCTGGTAACATAACAGCTGGACTACTCCAATGCAGCTTTGATGGGCCTAGCTTCTGAACACTTCTGTCTGTGTCCAGACTGCAAGGAGTTCTTGACAACGCCGCAAGAGTTCTGGTATGTTTGAAAAGGAATGATCATATCGCTCCATTCCTAAGACAGTACCGCTGGCTCCCAGTCCAGAAAAGGAAAAAGGAAAAAGAATACCAAATCCTAACATTTCTCCACAATATTGCACCCAAGTACCTAACAGATCTCCTCACCATGAAGTCATCCCATAACGCACTTAGCTCTGCTTCTCCACCTATCCTTGAAGTCCCCAGAACAAAACCGCCTATATGGTGATCGTGCATTCGAATATGATGCACCTGTCCTTTGGATCAAGCTACCAAGTAACATTCGCAATGTTCTCTTCCTGGACTTTTCCAGAAATACTCCGCTCGTACGTAGTTATCAATGTTACACTAAATCATTATTTCGTATTCATTCTTAACAAAATACTTAATTTAATTCACTGCTTTTCCAGAAAGCATGACACGGTTCAAACGCACGTTAACACAATTAGACTGTGACACTAACTGACAAAAAGATCTTCAATTAAAATCTCACATGTTATTACAAGGGCCGCAGAAATGTTTTGAAAGTGGAAGGGCTGACCACATTTTAATTGTTGTAATAATTTGTATTTCATTCTTAAGTATTGTTTTTGTTTTTAGCCAAAAAAGTGGGGGGGCTGCAGCCCCCCCCCCCCCCCCCCCCCCCCCTCCCCCCCCCGGTTCTGCGACCCCTGATTAAGCCACCTACATATTACGATTTAAAACGTGGGTTCATCAATGTTACTAAGGGTTTTTCACATAGCTTACCCGATTGTGAGCTTCGAGTCGGTCCCTTCGTTATTGGAAGAGGTTCTCTCTAAAAATGGATTAAGACAAATTGCAATTATTTATACCTTTCGAGCACTGTGGAGTTATAACTATTAGTTTGTAATGTTATAGTGCAGGATTTGGTTACTGAAATTCAGTTTGACCAAAACTTAACTATCCCTTTAATCAGGGTACCACCACCCCAAAATAGTAATCTGATAAATAAAAGATGTTTAGTAGTCTATTCCAACAAAAAGTTCAGAAAAATATGTTAACAGAAACAAATATAATTAAAGAACGCATCAGCATACTACAACGTGTGTTTATAGGTCTGCATTCGAAGTCTACCTATTGTCTAGAACGAACGTATTGTCCGTGATTCTATTGTCTCCAAACGTACGCGTGAATAGAATTGGCGCACTCCCAGATATTTGGCGTGTACGAAACCATGAGGCCATAATGGTTCCGCAAGTGGTGGTGATTGATTGCATTATTTATGAATTACACAACCCTTTGCAAAGTGTTGGGCATCTATATCTAATATCACAGAACGGTACCAAAACATTAAATTACGTGCTGTTCTGTGCCTGGTGGTCCCCTTTAAGAATTATGTACATGAATTTGTCGGTGTAAAAGTCTCTGACGAATACAAAGCCTACGATTTCAGCCTAATAGGTAAAGACGCCGTGAAACAAAGTAATACAAATATGGTAAACAAATACGATAAAAACAAGTTATAATCAAACAACAACTATAACTATAATTACAAAACGCTAACGATCAAAATATTGTACATATTACAAGTGCAAATAATAATAACAATAATACATAATATTTGTATAGCGCTTTATACTGGTGTTTCTAAGCGCATATACAGTGCAAAGTGCAAATATGGTAAACAAATATAATAAGAAAAATATATAATCAAAACTCAAAAACTAAAAAACACTAACTATCAAAATAAGTACAGTGTGCCTCAGATAAAACGAAACCGGATTTTATTGCAGAAATTTTCTGTCATAATGAATAATTTCTTTGATGAGATATACATGCATGAAAAGTTCTGTTTCTCTTCTTTCATTTGATGTACACATTTTCGACACCTTTTTCCGTGACATATCTTTACAAATGTCGGCTTCACAATACCTTTACAAGAATATGTACAATATTGTTGCAATAGTATGCTAAATCAGATAAACGCCTTTATTGACCGATATATAGGTTGGCGGAGGGACGCATTAGTTTTTCATTCGTAAAATCCAAATTACAGGGCTTTTCGATCTGGATTTTGTGTGTGTGTGTGTGTGTTACATTCATCCCCATCCGTCTACTGGAAACTGTTCAGACGATTTGTAAAAGGCGGCTAGTCCCTTTAAATCCGATCTTCATGTTGAGAACGTGTACAAGATAACTGCGCAGGTCTGAACTGGACCAAATGACCAGGGATATTAATAAATAAAAACAAATAAAAGTAAATGATTTATGCCAGAGAACGAGTACAATAAAAAAAACATGCTTGAATTCACTGATCTAGCATGTTCCCCATGTTTTCCCTGATCCCCATGTAGTAGAGCAGATAAGTGTAATAATCGTTCAAAGTTGGATACAAGCAAGAGACTTGGTATGTAGGCTACCTTATGGACACTTTTCAGGAAAAAACACTTAGCCAAACGAAATTCCAACATGGCGACCATTTTCCAAGATGGCCGCAAAAAAACTATTTTTTGATATAAAAATTGACTGAGTTGGCCGATTTTAATAATCTTGGTTTCGTTTTTATATGTTTCCTGATATGCTGAAAACGATGTGATACATACGGACCCATATGATGGCGAAAATTCAAGATGGCCGCCATTTTTCCCAGATGGTCCAAAAAAGCTACTTTTTGATATACAAATTGACTGAGTAGGCCGTTTTTGATAATCTTGGTGTTGATTTATATGTTTTGTGATATGCTCAAAACGATGGTGATATATATACGGACCCAGGTGATGGCGAAAATCCAAGATGGCAGCCATTTATTCAAGATGGTCGCCAAAAGCTCATTTTTGATATAATGTAAATAGTGACTGAGTTGGCTGATTTGTAATAATATTGTAGTCGATTTAAATGTTAATTGATATATTTCAACGAATGTATTACAAACAGACCAATATAATGGCAACAATCAAAGATGGCTGCCATTTTCCAAGATGACCACCAAGACAAATTTTTGGTTATAAAAGTTTACTGAGTTTGCCGATTTTCATTATCTTAATGCCGATTTATATGTGACCTGATATGCTGAAAACGATTATGATATATACAAACATATATAATGGCGACAATCTAACATGGTGGCCATTTTTCAAGCGGTTGCCAAAAAGCATTTTTCTAATTTTTCAAAAATCTACTGAGTTGGCTGATTCTAATAATCTTTGTACTGATTAAAAGGTTTTTTGATGAGTTGAAAACTATTTACATACAAATGGATCTAAATAATGGTAAAAATCGAACATGGCGGCCATTTTCAGTGGACGTAGTTTGGCAAGATTGGTAGAGCGCGCGCTTTCCGATCTCGAGATTCCGAGTTCAAACCATCCGTTTGCCCTTCAGCAAGGCATTTAATCCACATTGTTGCTCTCTACCCAGGAGTATAAATGGGTACTTGGTCGGGTGTTAATTAGCCTGGGCGCTATCATATGGCTGCCATTGGCTAGTATGCTCCCCGGGGAGTTGAGATGGTGCGCAAAATAATTGTGCGGGTTTGACCTGTACCTGATGACCAAGGGTAATAATAAAAGCGCAGAGGGACATGCAATTGTGCTTATGCGTTATGCGCTGTATAAAAGTGTTTCATTATTATTATTATTATTATTATTATTATTATTATTATTATTATTATAATTATTATTATTATTATTTTCCAAGAGGGCGTAGCTAAAGGATAAAGGAGGGATTACCCATCTTTCCTAGGGAAATCATGATTTCACTTTTTTATGTTTTGGGAAAGGCTGCTACCTTATAGGAAACCTTGGCCAAAAAATTTGTTTGCCACCCCTCTCATCATTGGTTGTCCTTTGGTTATGCCCCTGGACTTTTGAGATGAAT
This sequence comes from Echinarachnius parma, assembly GCA_037951105.1. Lineage (NCBI taxonomy): Eukaryota > Metazoa > Echinodermata > Echinoidea > Clypeasteroida > Echinarachniidae > Echinarachnius > Echinarachnius parma. The sequence goes on along the minus strand of JBAMJV010003848.1, from coordinate 43,842 downwards.
GAGTGACAATAATTGTACGATTTAACTCATTTAGAACGCGCTAAGGGTCCTTATACATTTTTTTTCACCAATAATTTGAAAACGATTGTGCTACGCACAAACCTACAATGGCGTAACTAAAGGAAAGGGGGAATATTCCCCTCCTTTCTGTGAAGAAATCATGATTTCACCACTCATCTGCCCTCCAAAGATACATTTGCTATCCCGTACATCGTCCCATCCCCCATTCTGGATAAATGCTGGCTATGCCCTGGACCTGTGTATATCAACAGAAAAACAATCAATTGCAACAACGAATTTCAACGCGCTCTGAGTCCATTTTTCATTGAATTATTATTATTATTATTTTTTTTTTTTCATTTCATTTTTTTTTCTTCATTTGAGTCCATTTTTCTTCATTGAATGAGTTGGGGTCCAAGTTGTCAACCTCCTCGTGGTGGATCCTGGAAACTGTACATCAGGCGAATGACAACAACTAGAGTCAACGACAGCGTCGTGACATCACCGCATAGTAGCACCCTTGCCCACGTTACTTGAACGCACCACGTCAGACCAACTCCACTTTGAAGCATGCAGCCTGGCGCCAACCCACAACACGCGCCCTTGTCAGGGCGGGCATCATCTGATGTCATACGGAACGGCATCACCATCATGCAGCTGAATGTGGAAGGCCTCACTAAGGCCAAGATCAACATCATCGAACACCTTCTCCAAAAGCACAAACCTAGTGCTATACTACTACAAGAAACTCACACTAAGGACTTCTCCTACCTAAAGATCTCCGGTTGACCCTATAGCTAGCTGCTCACACCAAGAGCGACATTCATGGAACTTTCATTAGGAACTCTGTCAAATGGAACACAATAGCCTAATGCCCTCCAGATGCAAGCCTGGAGTGGACAGCAACATCAGTCGATGTAGTTACAGTCACCAATGTCTACAAGCCCCCCACCTATCGGCTTCATGTTGACTCCATCCCAACCTTCGCCCCACCCTGCATCTACGCAGGCGACTTTAACTGCCCCAGCACCACCTGGGGTTACAAGAGCACCAACCATGATAGCGATTCGCTTGACGACTGGGCCTCTGCAACCGGCGTGCAGCTCATAAACGACCCAAAAAGAACCGGACAGCTTCCACTCCGGCAGGTGGAGCACATTAACTAACCCAGACCTAGCCTTTGCAAACATCAACGGCGCACTATCCAGTCGTACTATTCTGGACACTTTCCCAAGATCTCAAGATAGACCTTCAATGATCACCCCCGAAAACTCCATAGAACAGATCAAAACAAAACCACAGAAGAGATGGCATTTTCGTAAGGTCAGGTGGGACCAGTTCACCAACCTAGTGGTCCAAGACGTAGATAACCTACCCTTACCATCCTCCAACCTTGACCAAGCGTACACATTCTTCCGCAACCTCCTCACTACAGCAGCTAAGAGCTCCATCCCACGCGACCACCGCCGCTGCTACACCGGACGATGAATGTAACGACCTCTACAACGACTTCCTCGAGGCCGAACGCGGCGATGAAGCAGCCTCTAAGGTAACCCTTTTAACAGCCTGTCTAGACAACAAACGCAGAGAGAGATGGGAGGAGACAGTTCAAGGCATCGACTTCACCCACTCCAGCAGACTTCTATTGGTAATATACATCAAGTTAAGAAAGAAACATAAGAGCTTCGAGTACGTTTTGATGAGTTGGACAATGATCCCTTTAACAAACAACTACAGTATACCTAACGTCACATACAAACATAGGCTGATGTCCCAGAATGTAATGTGCGGATAGTGAAGACGTTTTGCTATAATGTGAGATTAGAAGAAAATCATATGCATTTAACCGGTAAGGCTACATAGTAATTGCGATAAGTTACAAAGTACCAAATTCTTCGAACAGATAGATGCTGGAATAAGCATATAAGTTAAAAATAGCAAATCAATATCATAAATGATTTATTGCAAATTGTTATCATCGTGGCCGGATGGGCCGGCTCTTTCCGGATCTTCTCGCCTCTGCCTGTGTGGCCTACCTTCAGCAGCTTGAGGTGGTTGAGGCACCCCTTTTGGTCTTACTGCTTCGCACTCTACATCAAATAAGACAAAGTCTAACGAATAAGAGAGATAATAAAAAATAGATCTCTGACAATGGCATTGACACCTCTGTCATGAATGTTGTTTGTCCAATATTGTTGTTGTTATATGTATGGGAAAATGTTTTAAACAATATTATTGAAATCGTGGAGGTCTAAGTGCCAGTTCCGTTTAGAGTTGCCCTCCTTAGGAGGGCCATGATAGTCCATAGCAAGTCCTTTTGGAAAATGCATGGTCTGGCAAAAAAGAAGAGAATAATTGGTTAAATCGTTTTAAACACACTAAAAGCACAATATGGATCTAGTACCCGTGTTGACATTCGCTAAAAGCGATGAATGGTTGATTAAATGTACTTCGCTGCCTTCTGATAATTGTCCACAAAGAAATGTTCACAACAATTGGACATTATATGGCCGTGTAATGAGCGAAAAGCAGAGTAATATTTGCTTACTCATTGATTTGACTTTTTACACAATTATGATTTTCCAGGGGATAATTAACAAATACGAATACTGCAAACGTAATATCTTGTTATCAAAAGGAAAATTCGCAAAGCGGAAACCTACGCTTACTGCTATTGGCAATACGAATATATCACGACATGAATGAACCGCTAGTGTTGTACAATCTTACTAGATCCCTTTATAATTTTACACAAGTACAGTTTTAGATAAAGTCAAGGTGAAATTGCATGCCATGGGACCTATTTTACATAAGCCTGTTTGATAACAACGTGTGTCTGCGAGTTCTGGCATCCCGATTGCAAGGACCTTTCTAGAAAGAAAAAAAACAGCAACTTGTTTTGCAGTGAAGATACAATAATGTAGTGGAAGTTGTTTCAAAGTGAACCTCTCATGTCCACTTTAAAATCGAGAAATAACGCAGTTTTCAGAGGTCAAAGAAACTATATCCCCGCCCTTGATTCCCCCACCTCTATTGCGCATGTCAGGGGGAGCCAAATCATACATACCATATCCTGTCATGAACATGATGGTTCTCTCTGCTGCCTGTTGCATGTGCAGGTAGACAAGGCTGTCAGCCATTCGCTCGTTGAGGTTGAGTCGAAAACCTTCGTTCAATCGAAACAGACGCCTCAGATCCGGCTGTTTGATGACCTTTTTGAAGGAATAAAACGAACTAACCATTAATTAAGTATAGTGACACACGTCAAATCTTACAGGCGTATATTTGGTTCGATTTTGAGAGTACATACCCATCGTACCTTTGAATACACCTGTTATCTATGTTGGAAAGTGACTAATAATGTAACTGAGCACCTTCAAAAAGGGGAATTAATCTTAAATTGTATTCAGGTCTTAGCCTTATGTGTCTCACTATCTGTAAGCGTTTAACATTTTCTTCTGAACCGACATAGCTGGTTATTATTTGATATTGCCTAAATGTTTTCCCCTCAGTTTTCCGTGGACTTCAACTGATTTTAAAGGAGCGAGTAACTTTATTCCAGACGAGGATTTTCGTAAGCAGTGGCGTAGTGTACCTAATAGTTTGTTGGCCATGTAATTTGGACGTGGTGTGGCAAGACTGGTAGAGCGCGCGCTTTCCGATCATGAGATCCCGAGTCGAACCCTGTGTAGGCCCACTGCGTTTGTCCTTCAGCAAGACAATTAATCCACAATTGCTGCTCTCGACCCAGGTGTATACAATGTATAAATGTATAAATGGGTACCATGGTCGGGTGTTATTTAGCCTTAGCGCCATCATCAGTGGCAGCTCGGCTAGTATGCTCCCCAGGGAGTTGAGAAAGTACGCAACATCAATGTGCGGTTTGAAATGTACCTGATGACCATGGGTAATAAAAATGAAAAATATTTATTGAGCGCTTAGAGGCTCTTTGCAATTTGCGCTATACAAATGTCTATTATTATTATTATTAATTTATTCGAGGGCACAGCCTGTGTATTTTTTATTTTTTTGTATTGTTTACCCACTTTTTCATTATCAGATTATTGAATTTCGGGGCAGGTTTACGCCTTGCCACTCGCAGACATTCCATATTTTGATAGTTCATAATATTTGTTTGTAAAAAGAAATATACAATATCAAACCTTGGCAGATTTGTCATCACTGCCGTCTAGCTCGCAAGTGATCTTCAAGTCGTTCTTATCAGCGAAACTGATGCTGAACATTTCTTCTGTGTAGGCAGGATTGTATCCCAACTTCTTCTCAAAATCCTCAATGTCCTGGGAATGAATTGTAATAATGATTTTTGAAAATTAGGGCATGTGACTCACCGAGAATCTGTACGACATTTTATTAAATTATACATTTAGTAAAAAGTTAATCAATACACGTGATAATCTGAAGAAAAAAAGTTGTCTGTTGAAGTCCTAAAATACTTGCTATATACAAGTCATAGATATGTATCTGTACCCCGCTGCGGTAAAGACTGCACTCTATATCATGGGCGATAGTCTACGGATATCATATCGTACAACACAGGTAAAGATCGTACCTTCAAAGATCCTTTGAGTGTATCGAACAGATGAACGTGAAGTATCAGAACACGCTCGATAGGCAGGTGGACTGGAAGGAAGGGGATGAAAGACATCCACTTTTCACCGTAGTACCAGGTCAAGAAGGCAACCCAGTACGAAGAGAAATGAGTGACTTGCAGCTCTATCCGTTCACTGCTGATACTGATGACAGGGTAATCTGTTTCACCGGTCATTGGAACTTTGATCCACGCTGCATCTGCAAGGCAACAACAGTAAAGGTAAATTGTAAATGCCCAAATTTATGTAAACTCTTTAACTATGATAATTAATGCAGCAGGCAATTATAATTATCCTTCGTCATCATGGAAACGAGACAAAGAGGTCGTACTGCCCAGCTCTACAGATAGGGCTAGGAATCTGGCGAATTGTGAAAACATTATGTCGAGTTAGGTCCAAAGCAGCTCACGATGATGAAGTAGTAGAATATCTCTACACTGACTGACTGGATAATGACAACTGAACATACAGGATTTTTCAAGGGGGGGGGGGTGGGGGGGGGGGGGGGGTGCGTATAAAAAAAAAAAACGGGATCGAGACCGAGCCACTGGTTGTGAGTCGTGTAAGCCGCGGGTGGGGGGGGGGGGGGGGGGGGGGGGGTGGTCCATCACCAAGACAATAGATTCCATAGGTTAAGATGGTCCAGATTGATAGAAAGTGGACCTTTCTGATTTGTTTTAATTTGAATTTAAACTTGATTGATTGATTGATTGATTTATGTTTCATTTTATTTCATGTATTTATTATTATTACCTTCTTTTTTTTTTGTTGGGGGGAGGGAAGGGGCGGGCCTAAGCACCCAACGCACCTCCCCCTCTCCCCCCCCCCCCCCCCCCCCCCCCCCCCCTGGCTACGGGCCTGCGGCATCCTTTACTATATTCAGGGAAGGCCTGACTACACAGGTAGGGGTGAGAAAGATGGAGAAGAGAATGGTGTAGGGACCATTTTGGATAGGTGACCGGAACAAGTGAGGTGAAAGGTTTCTAGAATATGTTGCAAATAGAAACATGGGGAACGGCAATACATGCTTTAAGTAACCAATATACAGCAATTGGACACGGGAAAGTACTATTGCAGCAACCCATGATATAATAGATTACCTTGTCACTGTCCACAAGATAATGGTGATGGATATAAAGTTTGTACCAACGATTGACACAGGCAGTGAACACAGATTGTGTAAGAGCAAATGTAAGGTTTAACAGGAAGATGGAAAGGATAAAAAATGAAGATATCAACAGATCAAGGAAAAGATTGTTCAACAGGAATCTTTAACTTGAACAAGTTCCTGTCCAGTGGAATGAATCTAAAGTCATCATACTGTTCCATAAAGGGGACATGAAAGCTATACAGAATTAAAGACCCAACTGTTTACTTCCTCATATGTACAATGTCTAAATACTAATAAGGCCGGGGTGCAAATATGCCACCCCCCCCCCCCCCCCCCCCCCCACCCTCCGGAAATGTTCTGATTACTCGGAAAAGGATGACGCCCCGCTGCTTGGTGACTTCTTTTGTTCAAGTCTTGCCCATCTTTTAACAAAACAATCGAAAATCGTTCCTTTTGTTACAGATTGAAGTGACCTTTTGTCACTGCATGTCAGCCCGAAAATCGGTAATTTTCGTGATTGCGTACAAAACAAATGGAAATATCTGTTTTTCTAAAATTAGATATATCATTGTTTAATTTGTCTTGTTTACCTTTAAGGTATTTGTTTTTGGGGTCAAAATAGTTAGTAATAGAAGAAAACAACAAAAACAATAAAATGCATCAGTTAAAAAATTATCAACACAATAGAAAACATCAGGAATAACCTGGCTCTTCCAAAACAAATTGTTGTATTGTTATTCTAAATGGTCTAAAGAATATGTGACCCGTCCTACGTCGAAAGCTCTAAATAGCGTTTTTTTTTGTGTTTTTTTTGGGTGGTGTGGGGGGGGGGGGGGGGGGGGGTATGCCTTATTATAAAATTATTATGAACTACTTAAATATTTAGTACGACAAATTAATTCTACATACGATTAATGAATGTTATGTTACAGGGCCCAATTCTTTAATCTATATAATACTCACACTCAACCAGTGGTGTACATAGTGTATGAGGTTGGAGGGGGGGTGGGGGGGGGGGGGGGGGGGGGGAGGGGGGGTGGATGTGCAGTTAATTGGATATGACTTTGGGTCGTATTGTCATAAACATACTTTGTCAAACAATGGAGGGCCATTTGGATTACTAATCTCCGTGCAGGGGCGGCGCAGTCAATAGGGATTAAAGAATCTCGGATGTGCGCTGGCCGCTCTTGACAACTACCGAGATTACAACTTAGCACAAAGGGGTTGTTTAGAGGCGGAGCTTAATATCGATCCGCTTTTTAGTGGCAAATAATTTTGGAACGCAAACTTTACAAACCTGCAAAGAACATGCTTCAAAAACTCTGCTTAATTTTTACCTTTCCACTGGATCTATTTTTACTGGATATTTTGCGTACCGGTAGAACAGATATCAGGGGAAATGCATGAGGCAATAATATTTTTTTTCATTTTTTCATGCAATTTCAAATCAATCGTGATTTCTGAGGTTCGACATCTTGCGACTTTTGGCTCCCCTGCGGATGGGCGAGGCACATATAGTACAAAACCAATGTTTAATTATAAAATGAATGTTATGACCTTTTTGCATAAATTACCATAAATTTGCTAATTAATACATTTTCCCAAACAGCTGATGATTGTGATAATGATGATAAGTGTACCGATGATAATGATTATTGCTGTCGTGATTAATGGCGACCATATCGATATCAATTATTATAACTCACCCTGACTTTCTTGTTTTGTGTACAACACGGCTGGTACGTTACTCAAGCTGCCATCCTGCATCATGATCGCGCTGTGTGGCATCGTCACTGTCACTGGTTTCTTGAAGGTTAGTCCAGGGGGCGTGCAGCAGAACCCATAGCTGGCCACCATCTCATCCTCCCCCAAGACTAGATCATCTGGTAGCTCCGTCAAAACCTGGAGTCCTATCTCTTGGCTGCATCCTTCTTGAAGAGCTCCAGGAGGAATTGAGAGTGTGACGCCATACGGCTCGATAGATAGTTCTCCACCACGATGATCAAATATTCCGATTGCAGATTTGACTTGTGTTGATGAGATATCTACATTAAAATTATTAAAGAAATTTCCATTACGTATTATCTGTCCTGTATTAGCCTATGTAATTTATATCTGATGTTTTTATCTGTATTAATTGCATTACTGCTTATAACTGTGATTCTGTTTCGACTTGTTGTTGTTTATTTTATTAATTATTATGGTTTAGAATTGCCCTATTCTGCTCATTTCAATATATAAATATAAATAATAATGTAAGTCAATGGAGCTGCGAGCTATCAAATCTGGTGGATTCTTCTTCAGGCGAAACAAATAACAACTGGAGTACACTCAACATAGAATATCTACATACACAGGTATATGGAAGATGGGACCAGCGAAAAAGGTGAAGTGAACATGGGTTATGAGATGAGCAATGAAAGCACAGGATATGGAACAAAGGGGTTGGGTTCCATATCCTGTTCTTTCATTGCTCATCTCATAACTGTCTAGCCACCACTTGACCTATCCTCCCATGCACAGTAGCAATCATCAGCAGTATTTCTTTTGATCCTGTCTACTCTAACCTGCTACAGCATTTACACCTCCTCCATTGTATTTCCCCCTTTTTTCATATTGACTCAAGCTTTTTCGCTGGTCCCACCTTCCATCTACCTGTGTATCTATGTGGAGTGTACTCCAGTTAATATTTGTTTCGCCTGAGCAAGAATCTGCCACATTCGATAGCTCGCGGCTCCATTGATTTACATTTGATTACACTTGCTTTTATAGTGGACAAGCAGTATTTAGCAGTTTCTTACATTTAAAAATAATAATGATTATTAAAAACTGTGTGTCTTACCTAAGGCAGCGATTCCTTCTGATATATATTCGGTACAGCCAAATGTTTCTTCACTCAGTTCGTCTCCCCTTGACTGCTCAAGCATACCCGTATACACAGGTTCCATAGACGCATCGCAATCAGAATGGCTGTTTTCAGTCGCGAGTTGAAGCGCTGTTCTACTGTCGTCTCGCTTAATGCTCAAGTCGGCCTCTTCGTTGACCGAACACTTATCTGTGTTAAGATGACCTGTGTGAGCTGCTAGATGTAGCGCCGAATTCACATCGCTATGCGGGTGATTCAGATTAGCCGCTTTATCTTCGAGATATTTCACTGTTTCAATATGGCCATTTAAAAATGAAAGATGCAGTGCCGTATGCCCTTTGCCATCCAGTAGATTCAAGTCGGCTCCTATATCTATGAGATATTTGACTGTGTCAAGATGGCCATTGAATGATGCAAGATGTAGTGCCGTATATCCATCTTGTCTCTGCTTGTTGACGTCAGCTCCTTTATCTATGAGATATTTGACTGTGTCAAGATGGCCATTGGATGATGCATCATGCAGTGCCGTATGTCTATTGTTATCTGGCTGATTCAAGTCGGTTCCTTTATCTATGAGATATTTGACTGTGTCAAGATGTCCCTTGTATGCTGCAAGTTGTAGTGCCGTAGATCCATCTTGTCTCTGCTGGTTGACGTCAGCTCCTTTATCTATGAGATATTTGACTATGTCAAGATGGCCTTTGGATGATGCATGATGTAGTGCCGTATTTCCACTGCTACCCGCCTGATTCAAGTCGGCTCCTTTATCTAAAAGATCTTTGACTGTGTCAAGACGGCCTCCGTATGATGCAAGATGTGGTGCCGTCTCTCCATTGCTACCCGCCTTATTCAAGTCGGCTCCTTTATCTATGAGATATTTGACAGTTTCAAGATGGCCATCGGATGATGCAAGATGTAGTGCCGTATCTCCATCGCTATCTGGCTGATTCAAGTCGGCTCCTTTATCTATGAGATATTTGACTGTGTCAATATGGCCCTTGAATGATGCAGAAGGTAGTGCCGTATCTCCATCGCTATCTGGCTGATTCAAGTCGGCTCCTTTATCTATGAGGTATTTGACTGTGTCAAGATGGTCATTGGATGATGCAAGATGTAGTGCCGTAGATCCATCTTGTCTCTGCTGGTTGACGTCAACTCCTTTATCTATGAGGTATTTGACTGTGTCAAGATTGCCCTTGTATGCTGCAATATGTAGTGCCGTAGATCCATCTTGTCTCTGCTTGTTGACCTCAGCTCCTTTATCTATGAGGTATTTGACAGTGTCAAGATGGCCATTGGATGATGCAAGATGTAGTGCAGTATCTCCATCGCTATCTGGCTGATTCAAGTCGGCTTCTTTATCTATGAGATATTTGACTGTGTCAAGATGGCCATTGGATGATGCAAGATGTAGTGCAGTATCTCCATCGCTATCTGGCTGATTCAAGTCGGCTCCTTTATCTATGAGATATTTGACTGTGTCAAGATGGCCAGTGAGTAATGCAAGATGTAGTGCCGTATCTCCATCTTGTCTTTGCTTGTTGACCTCAGCTCCTTTATCTATGAGATATTTGACTGTGTCAAGATGGCCATTGAATGATGCACGATGTAGTGCCGTAGATTCATCTTGTCTCTGCTTGTTGACCTCAGCTCCTTTATCTATGAGATATTTGACTGTGTCAAGATGGCCATTGAATGATGCAAGATGTAGTGCCGTATCTCCAGCTTGTCTTTGCTTGTTGACCTCAGCTCCTTTATCTATGAGATATTTGACTGTGTCAAGATGGCCATTGAATGATGCAAGGTGTAGTGCCGTAAATTCATCTTGTCTCTGCTTGTTGACCTCAGCTCCTTTATCTATGAGATATTTGACTGTGTCAAGATGGCCATTGAATGATGCAAGATGTAGTGCCGTATCTCCATCTTGCCTTTGCTTGTTGACCTCAGCTCCTTTATCTATGAGATATTTGACTGTGTCAAGATGGCCATTGAATGATGCACGATGTAGTGCCGTATCTCCATCTTGTCTTTGCTTGTTGACCTCAGCTCCTTTATCTATGAGATATTTGACAGTGTCAAGATGGCCATTGGATGATGCATCATGCAGTGCCGTATCTCCATCTTGTCTCTGCTTGTTGACCTCAGCTCCTTTATCTATGAGATATTTGACTGTGTCAAGATGGCCATTGGATGATACAAGATGTAGTGCCGTAGATCCATCTTGTCTCTGCTTGTTGACCTCAGCTCCTTTATCTATGAGATACTTGACTGTGTCAATATGGCCATTGAATGATGCAAGATGTAATGCCGTATGTCCATCGCTATCTGGCTGATTCAAGTCGGCTCCTTTATCTATGAGATATTTGACTGTGTCAAGATGGCCATTGGATGATGCAAGATGTAGTGCCGTAGATCCATCTTTTCTCTGCTTGTTGACCTCAGCTCCTTTATCTATAAGATATTTGACTGTGTCAAGATGGCCATTGGATGATGCAAGATGTAGTGCCGTAGATCCATCTTGTCTCTGCTTGTTGACCTCAGCTCCTTTATCTATGAGATATTTGACTGTGTCAAGATGGCCATTGGATGATGCATCATGTAGTGCCGTATTTCCATCGCTCTCTGGCTGATTCAAGTCGGCTCCTTTATCTATGAGATATTTGACTGTGTCAATATGGCCCTTGAATGATGCAAGATGTAGTGCCGTATATCCATCTTGTCTCTGCTTGTTGACCTCAGCTCCTTTATCTATAAGATATTTGACTGTGTCAAGGTGGCCATTGGATGATGCAAGATGTAGTGCCGTATGTCCATCGCTATCTGGCTGATTCAAGTCGGCTCCTTTATCTATGAGATATTTGACTGTGTCAAGATGGCCATTGAATGATGCACGATGTAGTGCCGTAGATCCATCTTGGCTCTGCTTGTTGACGTCGGCTCCTTTATCTATGAGATATTTGACTAAGTCAAGATGGCCATTGAATGATGCACGATGTAGTGCCGTATCTCCATCGCTATCTGGCTGATTCAAGTCGGCTCCTTTATCTATGAGGTATTTCACTGTGTCACGATGGTCATTGGATGATGCAAGGTGTAGTGCCGTAGATCCATCTTGTATCTGCTTGTTGACCTCAGCTCCTTTATCTATAAGATATTTGACTGTGTCAAGGTGGCCATTGGATGATCCAATATGTAGTGCCGTATGTCCATCGCTATCTGGCTGATTCAAGTCGGCTCCTTTATCTATGAGATATTTGACTGTGTCAAGATGGCCATTGGATGATGCAAGATGTAGTGCCGTAGATCCATCTTTTCTCTGCTTGTTGACCTCAGCTCCTTTATCTATAAGATATTTGACTGTGTCAAGATGGCCATTGGATGATGCAAGATGTAGTGCCGTAGATCCATCTTGTCTCTGCTTGTTGACCTCAGCTCCTTTATCTATGAGATATTTGACTGTGTCAAGATGGCCATTGGATGATGCATCATGTAGTGCCGTATCTCCATCGCTATCTGGCTGATTCAAGTCGGCTCCTTTATCTATCAGATATTTGACTAAGTCAAGATGGCCATTGAATGATGCACGATGTAGTGCCGTATCTCCATCGCTATCTGGCTGATTCAAGTCGGCTCCTTTATCTATGAGGTATTTCACTGTGTCACGATGGTCATTGGATGATGCAAGGTGTAGTGCCGTAGATCCATCTTGTATCTGCTTGTTGACCTCAGCTCCTTTATCTATAAGATATTTGACTGTGTCAAGGTGGCCATTGGATGATGCAAGATGTAGTGCCGTATGTCCATCGCTATCTGGCTGATTCAAGTCGGCTCCTTTATCTATGAGATATTTGACTGTGTCAAGATGGCCATTGGATGATGCAAGATGTAGTGCCGTAGATCCATCTTTTCTCTGCTTGTTGACCTCAGCTCCTTTATCTATAAGATATTTGACTGTGTCAAGATGGCCATTGGATGATGCAAGATGTAGTGCCGTAGATCCATCTTGTCTCTGCTTGTTGACCTCAGCTCCTTTATCTATGAGATATTTGACTGTGTCAAGATGGCCATTGGATGATGCATCATGTAGTGCCGTATCTCCATCGCTATCTGGCTGATTCAAGTCGGCTCCTTTATCTATCAGATATTTGACTAAGTCAAGATGGCCATTGAATGATGCACGATGTAGTGCCGTATCTCCATCGCTATCTGGCTGATTCAAGTCGGCTCCTTTATCTATGAGGTATTTCACTGTGTCACGATGGTCATTGGATGATGCAAGGTGTAGTGCCGTAGATCCATCTTGTATCTGCTTGTTGACCTCAGCTCCTTTATCTATAAGATATTTGACTGTGTCAAGGTGGCTATTGGATGATGCAAGATGTAGTGCCGTATGTCCATCGCTATCTGGCTGATTCAAGTCGGCTCCTTTATCTATGAGATATTTGACTGTGTCAAGATGGCCATTGGATGATGCAAGATGTAGTGCCGTAGATCCATCTTTTCTCTGCTTGTTGACCTCATCTCCTTTATCTATAAGATATTTGACTGTGTCAAGATGGCCATTGGGTGATGCAAGATGTAGTGCCGTAGATCCATCTTGTCTCTGCTTGTTGAGCTCAGCTCCTTTATCTATGAGATATTTGACTGTGTCAAGATGGCCCTCTGATGACGCCTCATGCAGTGCCGTATTTCCATCGTTATCTGGCTGATTCAAGTCGGCTCCTTTACCTATGAGATATTTGACTGTGTCAAGATGGCCATTGGATGATGCAAGATGTAGTGCCGTAGATCCATCTTGTCTCTGCTTGTTGACCTCAGCTCGTTTATCTATAAGATATTTGACTATGTCAAGATGGCCATCGGATGATGCAAGATGTAGTGCCGTATCTCCATCGCTATCTGGCTGATTCAAGTCGGCTCCTTTATCTATAAGATATTTGACTATGTCAAGATGGCCCTCTGATGACGCCTCATGCAGTGCCGTATTTCCATCGTTATCTGGCTGATTCAAGTCGGCTCCTTTATCTATGAGATATTTGACTGTGTCAAGATGGCCATTGGATGATGCAAGATGTAGTGCCGTATGTCCATCGCTATCTGGCTGATTCAAGTCGGCTCCTTTATCTATGAGGTATTTGACTGTGTCAATATGGCCCTTGAGTAATGCAAGATGTAGTGCCGTATGTCCATCTTGATTCTGCTTGTTGACCTTAGTTCCTTTATCTATGAGGTATTTGACAGTGTCAAGATGGCCCTTGAATGATGCAAGATGTAGTGCCGTATATCCATCTTGTCTCTGCTTGTTGACCTCAGCTCCTTTATCTATGAGATATTTGACTGTGTCAAGATGGCCATTGGATGATGCATCATGTGGTGCCGTATCTCCATCGCTATCTGGCTGATTCAAGTCGGCTCCTTTACCTATGAGATATTTGACTGTGTCAAGATGGCCATCGGATGATGCAAGATGTAGTGCCGTAGATCCATTTTGTCTCTGCTTGTTGATGTCAGCTCCTTGATCTATGATATATTTGACTGTCTCAAGATGGCCATCGGATGATGCAAGATGTAGTGCCGTCGATCCAGTGTTTTTCGGCTGATTCAAGTCGGCTCCTTTACCTATGAGATATTTGACTGTGTCAAGATGGCCATTGGATGATGCAAGATGTAGTGCCGTAGATCCATCTTGTCTCTGCTTGTTGACCTCAGCTCCTTTATCTATAAGATATTTGACTATGTCAAGCTGGCCATCGGATGATGCAAGATGTAGTGCCGTATCTCCATCGCTATCTGGCTGATTCAAGTCGGCTCCTTTATCTATGAGATAATTGACTGTGTCAAGATGGCCATTGAATGATGCAAGATGTAGTGCCGTCGATCCAGTGTTTTTCGGCTGATTCAAGTCGGCTCCTTTACCTATGAGATATTTGACTGTGTCAAGATGGCCATCGGATGATGCAAGATGTAGTGCCGTAGATCCATCTTTGCTCTGCTTGTTGACCTCAGCTCCTTGATCTATGAGATATTTGACTGTCTCAAGATGGCCATCGGATGATGCAAGATGTAGTGCCGTCGATCCAGTGTTTTTCGGCTGATTCAAGTCGGCTCCTTTACCTATGAGATATTTGACTGTGTCAATATGGCCCTTGAATGATGCAAGATGTAGTGCCGTAGATCCATCTTGTCTCTGCTTGTTGACCTCAGCTCCTTTATCTATGAGATATTTCACTGTGTCAAGATGGCCCTTGTATGCTGCAAAATGTAGTGCCGTAGATCCAACTTGTCTCTGCTGGTTGACGTCGCCTCCTTTATCTATGAGATATTTGACTAAGTCAAGATGGCCCTTGAATGATGCACGATGTAGTGCCGTAGATCCATCTTGTGTCTGCTTGTTGACCTCAGCTCCTTTATCTATGAGGTATTTGACTGTCTCAAGATGGCCCTCTGATGACGCCTCATGCAGTGCCGTATTTCCATCGTTATCTGGCTGATTCAAGTCGGCTCCTTTACCTATGAGATATTTGACTGTGTCAAGATGGCCATCGGATGATGCAAGATGTAGTGCCGTATCTCCATCGCTATCTGGCTGATTCAAGTCGGCTCCTTTATCTATAAGATATTTGACTATGTCAAGATGGCCCTCTGATGACGCCTCATGCAGTGCCGTATTTCCATCGTTATCTGGCTGATTCAAGTCGGCTCCTTTATCTATGAGATATTTGACTGTGCCAAGATGGCCCTCTGATGACGCATAATGCAGTGCCGTATATCCATCGTTATCTGGCTGATTAAGGTCGGCTACTTTATCTATGAGATATTTGACTGTGTCAAGTTGGCCCCCTAATGATGCACGATGCAGTGCGGTATGCCCCTCGTTATCTGGCTGATTCAAGTCGGCTCCTTTATCTATAAGATATTTGACTGTCTCAAGATGGCCCTCTGATGACGCATCATGCAGTGCCGTATATCCATTGTTATCTGGCTGATTAAGGTCGGCTCCTTTATCTATAAGATATTTGACTGTCTCAAGATGGCCCTCTGATGACGCCTCATGCAGTGCCGTATTTCCATCGTTATCTGGCTGATTCAAGTCGGCTCCTTTATCTATAAGATATTTGACTGTGTCAAGATGGCCATTGGATGATGCAAGATGTAGTGCCGTAGATCCATCTTGTCTCTGCTTGTTGACCTCAGCTCCTTTATCTATGAGATATTTGACTGTGTCAAGATGGCCATTGGATGATGCATCATGTAGTGCCGTATCTCCATCGCTATCTGGCTGATTCAAGTCGGCTCCTTTATCTATCAGATATTTGACTAAGTCAAGATGGCCATTGAATGATGCACGATGTAGTGCCGTATCTCCATCGCTATCTGGCTGATTCAAGTCGGCTCCTTTATCTATGAGGTATTTCACTGTGTCACGATGGTCATTGGATGATGCAAGGTGTAGTGCCGTAGATCCATCTTGTATCTGCTTGTTGACCTCAGCTCCTTTATCTATAAGATATTTGACTGTGTCAAGGTGGCCATTGGATGATGCAAGATGTAGTGCCGTATGTCCATCGCTATCTGGCTGATTCAAGTCGGCTCCTTTATCTATGAGATATTTGACTGTGTCAAGATGGCCATCGGATGATGCAAGATGTAGTGCCGTAGATCCATCTTTGCTCTGCTTGTTGACCTCAGCTCCTTGATCTATGAGATATTTGACTGTCTCAAGATGGCCATCGGATGATGCAAGATGTAGTGCCGTCGATCCAGTGTTTTTCGGCTGATTCAAGTCGGCTCCTTTACCTATGAGATATTTGACTGTGTCAATATGGCCCTTGAATGATGCAAGATGTAGTGCCGTAGATCCATCTTGTCTCTGCTTGTTGACCTCAGCTCCTTTATCTATGAGATATTTCACTGTGTCAAGATGGCCCTTGTATGCTGCAAAATGTAGTGCCGTAGATCCAACTTGTCTCTGCTGGTTGACGTCGCCTCCTTTATCTATGAGATATTTGACTAAGTCAAGATGGCCCTTGAATGATGCACGATGTAGTGCCGTAGATCCATCTTGTGTCTGCTTGTTGACCTCAGCTCCTTTATCTATGAGGTATTTGACTGTCTCAAGATGGCCCTCTGATGACGCCTCATGCAGTGCCGTATTTCCATCGTTATCTGGCTGATTCAAGTCGGCTCCTTTACCTATGAGATATTTGACTGTGTCAAGATGGCCATCGGATGATGCAAGATGTAGTGCCGTATCTCCATCGCTATCTGGCTGATTCAAGTCGGCTCCTTTATCTATAAGATATTTGACTATGTCAAGATGGCCCTCTGATGACGCCTCATGCAGTGCCGTATTTCCATCGTTATCTGGCTGATTCAAGTCGGCTCCTTTATCTATGAGATATTTGACTGTGCCAAGATGGCCCTCTGATGACGCATAATGCAGTGCCGTATATCCATCGTTATCTGGCTGATTAAGGTCGGCTACTTTATCTATGAGATATTTGACTGTGTCAAGTTGGCCCCCTAATGATGCACGATGCAGTGCGGTATACCCCTCGTTATCTGGCTGATTCAAGTCGGCTCCTTTATCTATAAGATATTTGACTGTCTCAAGATGGCCCTCTGATGACGCATCATGCAGTGCCGTATATCCATTGTTATCTGGCTGATTAAGGTCGGCTCCTTTATCTATAAGATATTTGACTGTCTCAAGATGGCCCTCTAATGACGCCTCATGCAGTGCCGTATTTCCATCGTTATCTGGCTGATTCAAGTCGGCTCCTTTATCTATAAGATATTTGACTGTGTCAAGATGGCCATTGGATGATGCAAGATGTAGTGCCGTAGATCCATCTTGTCTCTGCTTGTTGACCTCAGCTCCTTTATCTATGAGATATTTGACTGTGTCAAGATGGCCATTGGATGATGCATCATGTAGTGCCGTATCTCCATCGCTATCTGGCTGATTCAAGTCGGCTCCTTTATCTATCAGATATTTGACTAAGTCAAGATGGCCATTGAATGATGCACGATGTAGTGCCGTATCTCCATCGCTATCTGGCTGATTCAAGTCGGCTCCTTTATCTATGAGGTATTTCACTGTGTCACGATGGTCATTGGATGATGCAAGGTGTAGTGCCGTAGATCCATCTTGTATCTGCTTGTTGACCTCAGCTCCTTTATCTATAAGATATTTGACTGTGTCAAGGTGGCCATTGGATGATGCAAGATGTAGTGCCGTATGTCCATCGCTATCTGGCTGATTCAAGTCGGCTCCTTTATCTATGAGATATTTGACTGTGTCAAGATGGCCATTGGATGATGCAAGATGTAGTGCCGTAGATCCATCTTTTCTCTGCTTGTTGACCTCAGCTCCTTTATCTATAAGATATTTGACTGTGTCAAGATGGCCATTGGATGATGCAAGATGTAGTGCCGTAGATCCATCTTGTCTCTGCTTGTTGACCTCAGCTCCTTTATCTATGAGATATTTGACTGTGTCAAGATGGCCATTGGATGATGCATCATGTAGTGCCGTATCTCCATCGCTATCTGGCTGATTCAAGTCGGCTCCTTTATCTATCAGATATTTGACTAAGTCAAGATGGCCATTGAATGATGCACGATGTAGTGCCGTATCTCCATCGCTATCTGGCTGATTCAAGTCGGCTCCTTTATCTATGAGGTATTTCACTGTGTCACGATGGTCATTGGATGATGCAAGGTGTAGTGCCGTAGATCCATCTTGTATCTGCTTGTTGACCTCAGCTCCTTTATCTATAAGATATTTGACTGTGTCAAGGTGGCTATTGGATGATGCAAGATGTAGTGCCGTATGTCCATCGCTATCTGGCTGATTCAAGTCGGCTCCTTTATCTATGAGATATTTGACTGTGTCAAGATGGCCATTGGATGATGCAAGATGTAGTGCCGTAGATCCATCTTTTCTCTGCTTGTTGACCTCATCTCCTTTATCTATAAGATATTTGACTGTGTCAAGATGGCCATTGGGTGATGCAAGATGTAGTGCCGTAGATCCATCTTGTCTCTGCTTGTTGACCTCAGCTCCTTTATCTATGAGATATTTGACTGTGTCAAGATGGCCCTCTGATGACGCCTCATGCAGTGCCGTATTTCCATCGTTATCTGGCTGATTCAAGTCGGCTCCTTTACCTATGAGATATTTGACTGTGTCAAGATGGCCATTGGATGATGCAAGATGTAGTGCCGTAGATCCATCTTGTCTCTGCTTGTTGACCTCAGCTCGTTTATCTATAAGATATTTGACTATGTCAAGATGGCCATCGGATGATGCAAGATGTAGTGCCGTATCTCCATCGCTATCTGGCTGATTCAAGTCGGCTCCTTTATCTATAAGATATTTGACTATGTCAAGATGGCCCTCTGATGACGCCTCATGCAGTGCCGTATTTCCATCGTTATCTGGCTGATTCAAGTCGGCTCCTTTATCTATGAGATATTTGACTGTGTCAAGATGGCCATTGGATGATGCAAGATGTAGTGCCGTATGTCCATCGCTATCTGGCTGATTCAAGTCGGCTCCTTTATCTATGAGGTATTTGACTGTGTCAATATGGCCCTTGAGTAATGCAAGATGTAGTGCCGTATGTCCATCTTGATTCTGCTTGTTGACCTTAGTTCCTTTATCTATGAGGTATTTGACAGTGTCAAGATGGCCCTTGAATGATGCAAGATGTAGTGCCGTATATCCATCTTGTCTCTGCTTGTTGACCTCAGCTCCTTTATCTATGAGATATTTGACTGTGTCAAGATGGCCATTGGATGATGCATCATGTGGTGCCGTATCTCCATCGCTATCTGGCTGATTCAAGTCGGCTCCTTTACCTATGAGATATTTGACTGTGTCAAGATGGCCATCGGATGATGCAAGATGTAGTGCCGTAGATCCATTTTGTCTCTGCTTGTTGATGTCAGCTCCTTGATCTATGATATATTTGACTGTCTCAAGATGGCCATCGGATGATGCAAGATGTAGTGCCGTCGATCCAGTGTTTTTCGGCTGATTCAAGTCGGCTCCTTTACCTATGAGATATTTGACTGTGTCAAGATGGCCATTGGATGATGCAAGATGTAGTGCCGTAGATCCATCTTGTCTCTGCTTGTTGACCTCAGCTCCTTTATCTATAAGATATTTGACTATGTCAAGCTGGCCATCGGATGATGCAAGATGTAGTGCCGTATCTCCATCGCTATCTGGCTGATTCAAGTCGGCTCCTTTATCTATGAGATAATTGACTGTGTCAAGATGGCCATTGAATGATGCAAGATGTAGTGCCGTCGATCCAGTGTTTTTCGGCTGATTCAAGTCGGCTCCTTTACCTATGAGATATTTGACTGTGTCAAGATGGCCATCGGATGATGCAAGATGTAGTGCCGTAGATCCATCTTTGCTCTGCTTGTTGACCTCAGCTCCTTGATCTATGAGATATTTGACTGTCTCAAGATGGCCATCGGATGATGCAAGATGTAGTGCCGTCGATCCAGTGTTTTTCGGCTGATTCAAGTCGGCTCCTTTACCTATGAGATATTTGACTGTGTCAATATGGCCCTTGAATGATGCAAGATGTAGTGCCGTAGATCCATCTTGTCTCTGCTTGTTGACCTCAGCTCCTTTATCTATGAGATATTTCACTGTGTCAAGATGGCCCTTGTATGCTGCAAAATGTAGTGCCGTAGATCCAACTTGTCTCTGCTGGTTGACGTCGCCTCCTTTATCTATGAGATATTTGACTAAGTCAAGATGGCCCTTGAATGATGCACGATGTAGTGCCGTAGATCCATCTTGTGTCTGCTTGTTGACCTCAGCTCCTTTATCTATGAGATATTTGACTATGTCAAGATGGCCCTCTGATGACGCCTCATGCAGTGCCGTATTTCCATCGTTATCTGGCTGATTCAAGTCGGCTCCTTTATCTATGAGATATTTGACTGTGCCAAGATGGCCCTCTGATGACGCATGATGCAGTGCCGTATATCCATCGTTCTCTGGCTGATTCAAGTCGGCTCCTTTATCTATGAGATATTTGACTGTGTCAAGATGGCCATCGGATGATGCAAGATGTAGTGCCGTATCTCCATCGCTATCTGGCTGATTCAAGTCGGCTCCTTTATCTATAAGATATTTGACTATGTCAAGATGGCCCTCTGATGACGCCTCATGCAGTGCCGTATTTCCATCGTTATCTGGCTGATTCAAGTCGGCTCCTTTATCTATGAGATATTTGACTGTGCCAAGATGGCCCTCTGATGACGCATAATGCAGTGCCGTATATCCATCGTTATCTGGCTGATTAAGGTCGGCTACTTTATCTATGAGATATTTGACTGTGTCAAGTTGGCCCCCTAATGATGCACGATGCAGTGCGGTATGCCCCTCGTTATCTGGCTGATTCAAGTCGGCTCCTTTATCTATAAGATATTTGACTGTCTCAAGATGGCCCTCTGATGACGCATCATGCAGTGCCGTATATCCATTGTTATCTGGCTGATTAAGGTCGGCTCCTTTATCTATAAGATATTTGACTGTCTCAAGATGGCCCTCTGATGACGCCTCATGCAGTGCCGTATTTCCATCGTTATCTGGCTGATTCAAGTCGGCTCCTTTATCTATGAGATATTTGACTGTGTCAAGTTGGCCCCCTAATGATGCATGATGCAGTGCCGTATGCCACTCGTTATCTGGCTGATTCAAGTCGGCTCCTTTATCTATAAGATATTTGACTGTCTCAAGATGGCCCTCTGATGACGCATCATGCAGTGCCGTATATCCATTGTTATCTGGCTGATTAAGGTCGGCTCCTTTATCTATGAGATATTTGACTGTGTCAAAGTGGCCTCCGTATGATGCAAGATGAAGTGTGTTGCTTCCATCCTTTATCTGCTGGTTGATCTCAGCTCCTTGATCTATGATATTTTTGACTGTGTCAATATGCCCCTCTGATGACGCATGATGCAGTGCCGTATATCCATCGTTATCTGGCAGATTCAAGTCGGCTCCTTTATCTATGAGATATTTGACTGTGCCAAGATGGCCCTCTGATGACGCATGATGCAGTGCCGTATATCCATCGTTCTCTGGCTGATTCAAGTCGGCTCCTTTATCTATGAGATATTTGACTGTGTCAAGATGGCCATTGGATGATGCAAGATGTAGTGCCGTAGATTTATTGCTACCCGCCTGAGACAAGTCGGCTCCTTTACCTATGAGATATTTGACTGTGTCAAGGTGGCCATTGTTTGATGCAAGATGCAGTGCTGTATTTCCATTGCTATCCGGCTGATTCAAGTGGGCTCCAATCTCTATGAGATATTTGACTTTATCAAGATTGCCCTTTGATTCCGCATCATGCAGTGCCGTATTTCCATCGTTATCTGGCTGATATAAATCGGTTCCTTTATCTATGAGATATTTGACTGTGTCAATATGGCCTACGTATGATCCAAGATGTAGTGCGTTCCTTTTTTTTTTCTTTTTTTTTTTTCTTCTTTTTTTCTTTTTGTTTGTTCCATCTTTTCTCTGATTTTTAACGTCTGCTCCTTTATCCATGAGGTATTTGGCTATCTCAAGCTGGCCTTTGGACGACGCAAGATGAAGTGCTGTACATCCAGTGTTTTTCGGCTGATTTAAGTCGGCTCCTTTACCTATGAGATATTTGACTGTGTCAAGATGGCCATCGGATGATGCAAGATGTAGTGCCGTAGATCCATTTTGTCTCTGCTTGTTGATGTCAGCTCCTTGATCTATGATATATTTGACTGTCTCAAGATGGCCATCGGATGATGCAAGATGTAGTGCCGTCGAGCCAGTGTTTTTCGGCTGATTCAAGTCGGCTCCTTTACCTATGAGATATTTGACTGTGTCAAGATGGCCATTGGATGATGCAAGATGTAGTGCCGTAGATCCATCTTGTCTCTGCTTGTTGACCTCAGCTCCTTTATCTATAAGATATTTGACTATGTCAAGCTGGCCATCGGATGATGCAAGATGTAGTGCCGTATCTCCATCGCTATCTGGCTGATTCAAGTCGGCTCCTTTATCTATGAGATAATTGACTGTGTCAAGATGGCCATTGAATGATGCAAGATGTAGTGCCGTCGATCCAGTGTTTTTCGGCTGATTCAAGTCGGCTCCTTTACCTATGAGATATTTGACTGTGTCAAGATGGCCATCGGATGATGCAAGATGTAGTGCCGTAGATCCATTTTGTCTCTGCTTGTTGATGTCAGCTCCTTGATCTATGATATATTTGACTGTCTCAAGATGGCCATCGGATGATGCAAGATGTAGTGCCGTCGAGCCAGTGTTTTTCGGCTGATTCAAGTCGGCTCCTTTACCTATGAGATATTTGACTGTGTCAAGATGGCCATTGGATGATGCAAGATGTAGTGCCGTAGATCCATCTTGTCTCTGCTTGTTGACCTCAGCTCCTTTATCTATAAGATATTTGACTATGTCAAGCTGGCCATCGGATGATGCAAGATGTAGTGCCGTATCTCCATCGCTATCTGGCTGATTCAAGTCGGCTCCTTTATCTATGAGATAATTGACTGTGTCAAGATGGCCATTGAATGATGCAAGATGTAGTGCCGTCGATCCAGTGTTTTTCGGCTGATTCAAGTCGGCTCCTTTACCTATGAGATATTTGACTGTGTCAAGATGGCCATCGGATGATGCAAGATGTAGTGCCGTAGATCCATCTTGTCTCTGCTTGTTGACCTCAGCTCCTTGATCTATGAGATATTTGACTGTCTCAAGATGGCCATCGGATGATGCAAGATGTAGTGCCGTCGATCCAGTGTTTTTCGGCTGATTCAAGTCGGCTCCTTTACCTATGAGATATTTGACTGTGTCAAGATGACTATTGGATGATGCAAGATGTAGTGCCGTAGATCCATCTTGTCTCTGCTTGTTGACCTCAGCTCCTTTATCTATGAGATATTTGACAGTGTCAAGATGGCCTTTGGATGATGCAAGATGTAGTGCCGTATCTCCATCGCTATCTGGCTGATTCAAGTCGGCTCCTTTATCTATGAGATATTTGACTGTGTCAAGATGGCCATTGGATGATGCATCATGTAGTGCCGTATCTCCATCGCTATCTGGCTGATTCAAGTCGGCTCCTTTATCTATGAGATATTTGACTGTGTCAAGGTGGCCATTGGATGATGCAAGATGTAGTGCCGTATGTCCATCGCTAGCTGGCTGATTCAAGTCGGCTCCTTTATCTATGAGATATTTGACTGTGTCAAGATGGCCATTGAATGATGCACGATGTAGTGCCGTATTTCCATCGCTATCTGGCTGATTCAGGTCGGCTCCTTTATCTATGAGGTATTTGACTGTGTCAAGATGGTCATTGGATGATGCAATGTGTAGTGCCGTAGATCCATCTTGTCTCTGCTTGTTGACCTCAGCTCCTTTATCTATGAGATACTTGACTGTGTCAAGATGGTCATTGGATGATGCAAGATGTAGTGCCGTATATCCATCTTGTCTCTGCTGGTTGACGTCGGCTCCTTTATCTATAAGATATTTGACTGTGTCAAGGTGGCCATTGGATGATGCAAGATGTAGTGCCGTATGTCCATCGCTATCTGGCTGATTCAAGTCGGCTCCTTTATCTATGAGGTATTTGACTGTGTCAATATGGCCCTTGAGTAATGCAAGATGTAGTGCCGTATGTCCATCTTGATTCTGCTTGTTGACCTTAGTTCCTTTATCTATGAGGTATTTGACAGTGTCAAGATGGCCCTTGAATGATGCAAGATGTAGTGCCGTATATCCATCTTGTCTCTGCTTGTTGACCTCAGCTCCTTTATCTATGAGATATTTGACTGTGTCAAGATGGCCATTGGATGATGCATCATGTGGTGCCGTATCTCCATCGCTATCTGGCTGATTCAAGTCGGCTCCTTTACCTATGAGATATTTGACTGTGTCAAGATGGCCATCGGATGATGCAAGATGTAGTGCCGTAGATCCATTTTGTCTCTGCTTGTTGATGTCAGCTCCTTGATCTATGATATATTTGACTGTCTCAAGATGGCCATCGGATGATGCAAGATGTAGTGCCGTCGATCCAGTGTTTTTCGGCTGATTCAAGTCGGCTCCTTTACCTATGAGATATTTGACTGTGTCAAGATGGCCATTGGATGATGCAAGATGTAGTGCCGTAGATCCATCTTGTCTCTGCTTGTTGACCTCAGCTCCTTTATCTATAAGATATTTGACTATGTCAAGCTGGCCATCGGATGATGCAAGATGTAGTGCCGTATCTCCATCGCTATCTGGCTGATTCAAGTCGGCTCCTTTATCTATGAGATAATTGACTGTGTCAAGATGGCCATTGAATGATGCAAGATGTAGTGCCGTCGATCCAGTGTTTTTCGGCTGATTCAAGTCGGCTCCTTTACCTATGAGATATTTGACTGTGTCAAGATGGCCATCAGATGATGCAAGATGTAGTGCCGTAGATCCATCTTGTCTCTGCTTGTTGACCTCAGCTCCTTGATCTATGAGATATTTGACTGTCTCAAGATGGCCATCGGATGATGCAAGATGTAGTGCCGTCGATCCAGTGTTTTTCGGCTGATTCAAGTCGGCTCCTTTACCTATGAGATATTTGACTGTGTCAAGATGACTATTGGATGATGCAAGATGTAGTGCCGTATGTCCATCGCTAGCTGGCTGATTCAAGTCGGCTCCTTTATCTATGAGATATTTGACTGTGTCAAGATGGCCATTGAATGATGCACGATGTAGTGCCGTATTTCCATCGCTATCTGGCTGATTCAGGTCGGCTCCTTTATCTATGAGGTATTTGACTGTGTCAAGATGGTCATTGGATGATGCAATGTGTAGTGCCGTAGATCCATCTTGTCTCTGCTTGTTGACCTCAGCTCCTTTATCTATGAGATACTTGACTGTGTCAAGATGGTCATTGGATGATGCAAGATGTAGTGCCGTATATCCATCTTGTCTCTGCTGGTTGACGTCGGCTCCTTTATCTATAAGATATTTGACTGTGTCAAGGTGGCCATTGGATGATGCAAGATGTAGTGCCGTATGTCCATCGCTATCTGGCTGATTCAAGTCGGCTCCTTTATCTATGAGGTATTTGACTGTGTCAATATGGCCCTTGAGTAATGCAAGATGTAGTGCCGTATGTCCATCTTGATTCTGCTTGTTGACCTTAGTTCCTTTATCTATGAGGTATTTGACAGTGTCAAGATGGCCCTTGAATGATGCAAGATGTAGTGCCGTATATCCATCTTGTCTCTGCTTGTTGACCTCAGCTCCTTTATCTATGAGATATTTGACTGTGTCAAGATGGCCATTGGATGATGCATCATGTAGTGCCGTATCTCCATCGCTATCTGGCTGATTCAAGTCGGCTCCTTTATTTATGAGATATTTGACTGTGTCAATATGGCCCTTGAATGATGCAAGATGTAGTGCCGTAGATCCATTTTGTCTCTGCTTGTTGACCTCAGCTCCTTTATCTATAAGATATTTGACTGTGTCAAGATGGCCATTGGATGATGCAAGATGTAGTGCCGTAGATCTACCTTGTCTCTGCTTGTTGACCTCAGCTCCTTTATCTATGAGATATTTGACTGTGTCAAGATGGCCATTGGATGATGCATCATGTAGTGCCGTATCTCCATCGCTATCTGGCTGATTCAAGTCGGCTCCTTTATCTATGAGGTATTTCACTGTGTCACGATGGTCATTGGATGATGCAAGGTGTAGTGCCGTAGATCCATCTTGTATCTGCTTGTTGACCTCAGCTCCTTTATCTATGAGATATTTGACTGTGTCAAGATGGCCCTTGTATGCTGCAAGATGTAGTGCCGTAGATCCATCTTGTCTCTGCTGGTTGACCTCAGCTCCTTTATCTATGAGATACTTGACTGTGTCAAGATGGTCATTGGATGATGCAAGATGTAGTGCCGTATATCCATCTTGTCTCTGCTGGTTGACGTCGGCCCCTTTATCTATAAGATATTTGACTGTGCCAAGGTGGCCATTGGATGATGCAAGCTGTAGTGCCGTATGTCCATCGCTATTTGGATGATTCAAGTCGGCTCCTTTATCTATGAGGTATTTGACTGTGTCAAGATGGCCCTTGAATGTTGCAAGATGTAGTGCCGTATATCCATCTTGTCTCTGCTTGTTGACCTCAGCTCCTTTATCTATGAGATACTTGACTGTGTCAAGATGGTCATTGGATGATGCAAGATGTAGTGCCGTATATCCATCTTGTCTCTGCTGTTTGACGTCGGCTCCTTTATCTATGAGATACTTGACGGTGTCAATATGACCATTGAATGATGCAAAATGCAGTGCCGTAGTTTCATCTTGTCCCAGCTTGTTGACGTCAGTTCCTTTATCTATGAGATATTTGACTGTGTCAAGATGGCCATTGGATGATGCAAGATATAGTGCCGTAGATCTATCTTGTCTCTGCTTGTTGACCTCAGCTCGTTTATCTATGAGATATTTGACTGTGTCAAGATGGCCATTGGATGATGCATCATGTAGTGCCGTATCTCCATCGCTATCTGGCCGATTCAAGTCGGCTCCTTTATCTATGAGATATTTGACTGTGTCAATATGGCCCTTGAATGTTGCAAGATGTAGTGCCGTATATCCATCTTGTCTCTGCTTGTTGACCTCAGCTCCTTTATCTATAAGATATTTGACTGTGTCAAGGTGGCCATTGGATGATGCAAGATGTAGTGCCGTATGTCCATCGCTATCTGGCTGATTCAAGTCGGCTCCTTTATCTATGAGGTATTTGACTGTGTCAAGATGGTCATTGGATGATGCAAGATGTAGTGCCGTAGATCCCTCTTGTATCTGCTTGTTGACCTCAGCTCCTTTATCTATGAGATATTTGACTGTGTCAAGATGGCCCTTGCATGCTGCAATATGTAGTGCCGTAGATCCATCTTGTCTCTGCTGGTTGACGTCGGCTCCTTTATCTATGAGATATTTGACTAAGTCAAGATGGCCATTGAATGGTGCACGATGTAGTGCCGTAGAACCATCTTGTCTCTGCGTGTTGACCTCAGCTCCTTTATCTATGAGGTATTTGACTGTGTCAAGGTGGCCATTGGATGATGCAAGATGTAGTGCCGTATATCCATCTTGTCTCTGCTTGTTGACCTCAGCTCCTTTATCTATAAGATATTTGACTGTGTCAAGGTGGCCATTGGATGATGCAAGATGTAGTGCCGTATGTCCATCGCTATCTGGCTGATTCAAGTCGGCTCCTTTATCTATGAGATATTTGACTAAGTCAAGATGGCCATTGAATGATGCACGATGTAGTGCCGTAGAACCATCTTGTCTCTGCGTGTTGACCTCAGCTCCTTTATCTATGAGGTATTTGACAGTGTCAAGATGGCCATTGGATGATGCAAGATGTAGTGCCGTATCTCCATCGCTATCTGGCTGATTCAAGTCGGCTCCTTTATCTATGAGATACTTGACTGTGTCAATATGGCCTCCGTATGATGCAAGATGTAATGCTGTATTTCCATCATGATCCCGACTACCAACGTCAGCACCCTGACTTATCAGATAGGTAACGATGCCGAGGTGGTCATTTTCTGCGGCTAAATGCAAAGCTGTTTTCCCATCTTCAAATTGCATATGAAGCCATTCATTTTTTTGTAGTAATAGCTTTCTGATTGATTTTATATCACCATATGCCACCGCTGCTCGAAAGTGATACATCGAGGTCATTCTTTTCCGCAGACTTCTCTTACAAATAGAACCAGTTGCATTACATTTTGAATAAAATATGTACAGGTCACCATTCACTTCAAGAGCACTCTTATTCAATCTGAGCTAGAACCGCGACCGTTTTATTCTACATATGTTACGTTGTTGTTGTTGTGTTTTCAACTGCTCCGGTATGGTGGACATACAAATACTGATTCATTGATTCCGTGTTGTATTGTAGTGGAGGAAATCGGGGAGTTGAAGATCAATGTTCAAATGTACGTGTTTTGCACGTATTCTAAATCCGAATTTGCTTTGTTTCGTTCAGAGAATATCTTCCCTTTTCGTTTCGAAACTGCGTATTTTAATATGTGTACATAACAGCACACTTTAAATATTAGATAAGAAATGTGTAGCTCGGTCATTTCATGGTTGGATCACGGTAGCCCCCAAGAAGTCGGCCCGATACACTCCGCATGTATTGTATAAGGTCTAACCGAAGCTAGACAGGTTTTATTCAATCTGCAAAGATATGAATGTGAAAGCATCCTCAGTACATGAATAAATGAACTGCACATCAACTTACATGTATCCCTTTTCTAAATATCACTGTTTTAAATGTGCATAACACTCTGAATGACACTCTGTTACTCATGTACATACTCGTGTGTCATAAACCGTTACCTAAAAAGGCTTATCTCAATCGTTTTTGGTAATCAAACCAATTTCTCTTGCATTAATATGCCAAAACTATCTGTTTGTTTGTACTAAATAGTTCCTTTACCATGCATGCTCATGCGTGCGTTATATATCTATAAATGCTTCTATAAATCTTTTATAGCATTGTACTTTAAATTGCTATAACTCATCTAATTTACTATAAACATAATGCAATAATTTGAATCCCTATTTTACAGTGAATCAACAATTGGACACTTTGTCCTAAATTCATTTCACTTATTTTCAATCTCCCAATAAAGGTAACTGCATTTTGACAGTAAACCGATAGCTTAAATTTTCAATGATCCTATAATTCGAATCAAATGCACCATTTTAAACCGGTGTATTTCCTTTACATTCAAACATGTGTATAAACTAAATAGCCAACCATAATCATAATTTGCCCGTTCAAACTGCTTCTATGACCAAAGTAAATTATATATTCTTATCGCATATCTAATTCATAATTACACAACTCAACTGCGCTTACAGTAATTAAACTCCTCAGTTATCATTCATACACTCTTCAAAGTTATTCATCTAGCTATGTGAATTCCATCAATAAGTACAAATTCATGTTGCACATTTATGCCTACAATTCCTACAAATGTGTTTAATGAAATATGTATGCATTTCATCTTTTGTGCTATTTATTAAATGTAGGTTTTCATCAAATAAACCTTGCCTCAAGTTTGTCTTTCTTTTCCAAACACTCGTTTATCACCTCGACTGAAACATAGTCTTGTTTTCAGACCCGTCTAATTTCTACATAATTTCTCTAGATTTCTGACTCACTATTTGACTCCTAAATGAATCTTCCATTCATCTAGACAATTATTTTTGTTTCCTTTTACTTATAAATGTACTCTCTAAAATCACATAAACGTAACCGTTCTAATTTATCAAGAGGGTAAATCGTTCAATTACTCTGCCGTCCCAAGGAAAAAGGCAGTATCTACACTATTTAGCGTTTTCTAGAAACTGAGATATTGACCCTTTTGTGTTTTTGCCACAGCCGCTCGGAAATAATAAACTTGTGAAGATATCTTAAGTGTGTGATTAAAGGCTATATAGGTGTCTATTTTTCTTCATACATGAACAATTGAATTTTCCGTTTAATTTTGAGATTTTCATGAAAATGTAGATACTTTGGGAAAATCCATGGTTCGTGACCGATTTCCCCAAGGAAAAAAGCAGTATCTACATAGAAATTCGGAGGGTGTTACATTATGCCTTACGTTATGGATAAAACAATCGAAAATGTTTCGGATATATTCTGTATGTACTATTAACATACTTTAAAGGGAAAAAAGTTTGATTAATTAAAAAGCGCCCTCTCTAGGCGAGTCACACTTTTCTTTAAAAAGGGACTTATCGGCCCATATTTCCGCAATGAAAGAAAATACGAAGCATGAATTGTATTCATTAACCACCCAAATATGATTGTTAATACATTTGTTATAAAAGTGTATAAGTTAGAGTTAAAACAAAACTTTGAAATGATAAAGAGCACCCTCTCTTATCAAGTCTTAAGTTACTTTAAATATGGAATAATGCATGTTACATGCTCCCAACACGGTGCGTGATCGATTTCCCCAAGGAAAAACGCAGTATCTACATAGAAATTTGGAGGGTGATGAATTATGCCTTATGTTATGGATAAAACAATTCTTACTAATCCATGCTGGCACTGAAGAGCTTAATTTAGTAGAAGATTAGGACTGCATTACTGTACATACATGACTCAATTGCATGTATATTAAAATCACATGCCATTAACACACTGCACAGCATCATATGCCGTGCGCAGTCAGTCTGTGCATTGTGTGAATGTGGCAGAGGTACACGCACTTTCATGCATACTTGAATAGCCTTTGTCACAAACTCTGCGCTTTATAGAAGAATGTTGGTCGTATTGCAAAATGCACTTATATGTTAAATTTGCTTCAATATTTTGTGCTTCGCAATTCATATAAGTAGTGAAATTTGTTCATACAAGATATAATTATTATAAATGCGCATTCTTCATATTGTCTGCTTATAAATAATTGGTTTGTCTTGTGGCGAGACTAGCTGTGTAGATACTGCTTTTTTCCTTGGGGAAAGTGGAGGTTGACTGTAGATACTGCGTTTGAGGGTTGGGAAAAAATGGTGTTCCCCAATTTTTTTCAGAAAACTGGATGTATCACATGAAAGAGCATTGTTTATTGAGTATTTTTCTGCAAAAAAGTGAAAATCAACAAAAATGTCAGATACTGCTTTTTTCCTTGGGAGGGCAGTACTGAAACATCTATCGAGTGCTCTGCGCACAGACTATGACTATTTCATTCAGTCCGCACTGCACTGCATGTATTATAATGTGCGACTATTGACAAACATCACTCATTTACCAACCAACTTGGAGGCTCATTTTTCACCACATACAAGAATTATTTATCATATAAATCGAATATGCAATACTCACTTCTATGAGGGAGTGTACTGGTAAACTCAACAAGCTGGTTACAGCCGTCTAAATGCTGCAAAATTGGACCACAAACTCTGGGTCTTCAGACGAAAACCGTCTCTTCCAAAAACGTGTTAGCTCTGACATCCGTACAAAACGAATTGTACGGCGTCTGTAAATGAGCTTTTATGGTGTCTTTAACTCGACAACAAAAATATAA
This sequence comes from Echinarachnius parma, assembly GCA_037951105.1. Lineage (NCBI taxonomy): Eukaryota > Metazoa > Echinodermata > Echinoidea > Clypeasteroida > Echinarachniidae > Echinarachnius > Echinarachnius parma. The sequence goes on along the minus strand of JBAMJV010003848.1, from coordinate 12,095 downwards.
TTTTCCGTTCTTTTTCAACGAAACAATGGTCTTTGACATGTTTTGAACCACAATGATATCTGCTGGTTGAATCTTATGCAAAGTTACACCTTTAGTGCGGCAGTTTAGACGCATGCATTTTCGTATCTTAACAGATCAAGAATATGAATTGTCTTAATACGTAAGTATGGCATGGACATACATGAGAGTCGAAACGACTAATCAATCCTTGTATGGGAATCAAAGCAAACTTACATGTGTGTGCGATATTAATTAAAATGAGCAGCACGAACGTGATTACACATGTCCGACAATTCTAGTATTACTACGTGATGTAGTACAGTACATCAAACCGCCTATATTCAACTTGTGTACATCTAAACTAGAACCGCGATGGTCGAATTTAACGGTCACCGTTTAATTATACATGTTACTTTTTTCCAACTGCTTCGGTATGGTGAGCATACACATACTGATTCACTGATTTCGTGTTGTATTGCAGTGGAGGAAATCAGGAAGTTGACAACGAATTTTCTAAAAATACATTTCTTGCACGTATTCGAAAACAGGATATGATATAGTTCTCTTTTGGTTTCGAAACTGCGTACTTTGATATGTGTATATAACAACACACTATAAATATTTAATAAGAAATCTGCTGGTTGAATCTTATTCAAACTCATACCTTTAGTGAGGCAGTTTAGACGCAGATATTTTCGTTTCTTAACAGAGCAATAATATAAATTGTCACTTCTGTCTTTAATATTTAAGTACAGCATGGACTTGTGATGAAAGTCGAAACGACTATTATTCCTTCTGTGGGAATTCAAGCAAAACAATATGTTTATACTATCCTATTTTCAATGAACGATACGAACGTGATCAGGGGCGGATCTAGCTTTTTGCTAAGGGGGGGGGGGTTGACCCAATGATGATGCGGAGCAATCTCCATGAGCCGCGAAGCGGTGATTTCTTTTTGCTATTTTGAACCCCCGTAAGTGATTTTTGTTCACTGATACATTTTCACTTGGCAGCCCACGGGGGGGGGGGGGGGGGGGGGGTGAACCCCCCCCCCCCCTAGATCCGCCACTGGTGATAACACATGTCCGACAAATTAAGTATTACTACGTGATGTAGTACAGTACATCGAACCGCCTATGTTCAGCCTGTCATGTTGCACTGGCTTGCAACGAACAGTCACGTGTCACGTGTCACGTTCACGTTCACGTTTTTGCGCCCTTTCGTGGAATAGATCACCCAAGTCTACGAAGTGTTGGGTTACGTGACCATACAGTTTGTTGATATACTATATGCAATTCATGAAAGTTCACGTAAATTGGCGCTTGCGTAAAAAAAATTTATGTAAATTGTCGTTGAGAAGAGACTAATTCTCGGTAAATTTAATCGTGAACGAACCAGTCCTACCTATACTGTTATACCAATTATAGGCGTACCCAGGCCTGGGGGCAGGGAGATGGACACCCCTACCCCCCCCCCCCCCCCCCCCCCCTCTCCCCTTACATAATTCTCAAGAAATGTCTTGGTCTCGGCCTCAAAATTTGTGACCGGTCCTGGTCTCGGCCTCGGCTGCGATCATTTTCTACGGACACCCCCTACCCACACTCCCCCGCTTACTTCAATTTGTCTGACGAAATACCCCCCCCCCCCCCCTACACCCAAACCTTGAACAAATCTTGGGTACGCCACTGCCTACAAGTAGCTAGTTCGGATGTCAAATACTTTAATTGATTTATTTAATATTGATTGGTTGGTGTGATTTATTGTTTCATTGATTGATTGAATAATGATTGACTGATTAATTAATTGATTGTTAGATTAAATGATTGATTTATAGATTGACTCGATTCAATCACCATAATTTAACACTATTAATCAAATCATTCTTTTAAACTCATTGATCACTACACTCACTAACTACTCACTCACTCACTTTCACACGCATGCACATATAACGCCGTTAACGGCCACGCGCAGACGTCGGGCACGGGAACTTCAGGCGTATGCGAACTGAATGGTCCGATGCGTGTAGCAGTTCAGTTGGAAATCAACATTTGCCAAAATCCACGCACGACACGTCTTTAGAAATACTCTAATAACAAGACAAATAATGCAAGTGGTATGGTTGTACATTACCTAAATGACAGAACTGCATATTTTCGTCTCAGATTACTCTGAACTATGCAAGTACAGATTATAAACATAATGATTGAAATGATTTGATAAGGGGGTATCGGCACTTTCGTAGACATTTTTTAGATCTCTTTGTGCGTGTATGCACACCTAAGACAGAATTCTTAGTAACAAGCGCTTGCAATTTTAAAAATCTTGATTAAACACTCACGTCACGTTTTGGTTAACGCGACACTTCGTGTTTTACCGTCGTGGAAAACAACGAATGGTCGGCCCTACACTTCGTAAATTAGAGTCACCTTTTTAACGAAATATCTCAAAACGTGAACGTGACACGTGATACGCGACACGTGACTGTTCGTTGCAAGCCTGTTGCACTTTGCTTTATTGCTTATTAATTTGTAGCCGACCCAAGTATCAGCCAGGCAACTACAGCGCAACTACGTCAAAGAAGCGAAACTCAAGAACCACCTCACCTTTCTTAAACGCTGCCGTGACTCCAGCATTACCCCACCGGGGCTACAGCTCAAGTCTTCAATCGACACACCACGCGCAGAACAGATCCTACACAAGGCAGGATTAGCCTTAGTCAGAGAACGCATCGCCAACACCCGCCATCAGCTACACAACGTGAAACACAACATCCAAGCATCCGAAATCAACCTCTCCCAACAACTCCAACCTATCGACCTTAAGAAATGCCAAGCATTCAACTTCTCCACCGCCAAGAAAACGTTCCAGTCGACCCGACAGAAACAGGCCGCCAAATTCAACCAGCTCCTAGCCAAGAACCAGCAACCAACCAGTACGTCGGCACCCACCAACACCAAGGACACCGTCATCAATCTCAGCGACCACAACCTCACAGCAGCAGAACACAACGTCTTATCATTAGGTCTAAACTTCGCCGTATCACCCAAGAAGATACCATTCTCCGAAGTAATACAACAGGTTGAACCTAAACTAAGATTCCTGAGCAGACCCGCAGCAGACAACATCCGACTTCAAGTCACTCAAGCGCTTTCAACAGCCAAGCCTCCACAACCCAACATCAGCAAACAAGAAAAAACAGCCATCAAGGACTTACGCAACAATTCATCGATACACATTCTACAAGCAGACAAGGGAAACGCCACTGTACTACTCAACAAGCAAGACTACAATAACAAGATCACAGCCCTCATCGAGACCCCGACCTACAAGCAGCTCAAGAAAGATCCGACACAAGCCACTGAGAGGAAACTAAACCAACAACTACTCTCACTACACAGACTAGACGCCATCCCCAAGCCACTCTACTTCCAGCTCCGTTCATCTTCAGCTACCTGCTCCATCCTATTTGGCCAGCCGAAGATCCACAAACCCGCCATCCCACTTCGTCCCATCATTTCAACCCGAGGATCGCCATGCTACAACACCGCTAGACACCTGACATCAATTCTTCAGCCTCTTGTAGGACAGTCACAGCATCACATCAACAACTCCAAGCATTTCATCGACATTCTCTCCGAGACAACCATACAAGACACAGACATCATGGTCAGCTTTGACGTTGAATCTCTGTTCACCAGCGTTCCTGTCACCGAAGCCTGCAGCATCGTCAAAGATCGACTCGAAGCTGACGACACACTCTCCGATAGAACCGCACTCACACCGGACCAAATTCACGACCTCATCATCTTCTGTCTCAACTCCACATCATTCAAATGGCGAGACAACTACTACAAACAACTACAAGGCGCAGCCATGGGATCACCACTTTCACCCGTCATAGCCAACATCTTCATGGAACACTTCGAAACAACAGCACTACAGTCATCTTCACATTCTCCTTCCCTCTGGCTTCGATACGTCGACGACACATTTGTCATCTGGCCACACAGCAGAGGCGACTTGGACACCTTCCTCACCCACATCAACCAGCAACACCCGAGCATCAAATTCACCATGGAAACCGAAGAACACAACAGCATCCCCTTCCTCGACGTCCTCGTTACTAGAACGCCATCCGGTAAACCCGCCCACCAAGTCTACAGGAAGCCCACATACACCGACAGATACCTACACTACAGATCATTCCACCATCCAGCAGTTATTCAGTCAGTACCCAACACCCTCATCCGCCGAGCCCACCAACTCAGCGATGCCGACCATCTACAACAGGAAATCAAGCACGTCACCACCGCCCTCACTGATATCAACAAATACCCAAGAAACAAGATCAAGACCAGCATTCCAACCAGCAGGCCCGTCGCCGACACAACTGAAGAAGACCAACCAATAGCTAAACCACCGACACAAACAGTTGTTCTATCATATATCGGACCAGCCTCACACAAGATTCAACGCATTCTTCAGACAGCAGACATCAAAGTTCGTCATAGCTCATCCAACAAGCTCCACTCGGCACTCCACACTCACAAGGACAGGCATCCACTTCACAAGAAATCAGGAGTCTACAGAATACCATGCGAATGCAGTCAAGTCTACATTGGGGAAACGGGCAGAAATCTGGAAACACGACTAAAGGAACACAAGACCAGCTACAGACTCAGCGATTGGGACAAGTCAGCCATCGTCAAGCACGCACACGAACACGAACACGAACACGTCATTCAATGGGACGACAGCAAGCTCATCACCACCATCAAACATTGGAACACACGCCGCATCCGAGAAGCCATCGAAATTCACCGCCACAACACAGTACCTCAAGATACAGGATTATACATCAGCGACATCTGGAAACCACTCATCAACAAGGACACAAATAGACCGCCGACACAGCCCACACAGCCAGCCACACATCACCCACCGCCACCCACAGAGGAAACCGAGCAGCCTAGCGCCACTCAAATCCGCAACCAGCACACCGAAATGCAACAGCCAGTCAGCCAGCCAACCGTACACCACCCGCCGCTACCCGCAGAAGAGCCTGGCGTCACCCGCGTCCGCGACCAGCGAGCCGAGAGGTTACAGCGCCGCCAGCGTCAACAGCCAGCCAGCCAGCCAGTCGAACATCAACCGCCGCCACCCGCAGAGCAGCCTTGCGTCACCCACGTCCGCGACCAGCGAGCCGAGAGATTACAGCGCCGCCAGCGTCAACAGCCAGCCAGCCAGCCAGCCGAGCATCAAACACCGCCACCCGCAGAGCAGCCTTGCGTCACCCACGTCCGCACCCAGCGAGCCGAGAGACTACAGCGCCGCCAGCGTCGGCAGCACACACAACGCGTCGCCGATAGCGCTCCTAATCGATAGTACGTCACCCGCGTCCGCAACCCGAAGCCTTATAGCCGCGCACGCCAACAGATCCCCACTCCTGACGACGGATAGTCAACCTATTCGAAACGTCGAGTCCCTCCCACCATCCACCCTCTCCTCGCAATACATACAGTCATTTCTAGGACTATCAACAGTCCTTGCTAGGACTACAAACTGTCCTTTTTAGGACTCTCCTAGAAAGAATACCAACAGTCCTTTTCAGGACTATCCCAACAGTCCTTTCTAGGACTAACAACAGTCCTTTCCAGGACTACCAATTGTCCTTTTTAGGACTCTCCCAGAAAGAATACCAACAGTCTTTTTCAGGACTATCCCAACAGTCCTTTATAGGACTACCAACAGTCCTTTCTAGGACTATCAACAGTCCTTTCTAGGACTACCAACAGTTCTTTTTAGAACTCTTCTAGAAAGAATACCAACAGTTCTTTTCAGAACTACACCAACAGTCCTTCCTAGGACTACCATAGTCCTTTTCAGGGCTTACCAATCCACCCATCTCACATGGTGTACCCGTAAACCACACGTATTAGTATAATGTACATGTACATTGGCACTCTGATGATTTTTTAAATTGTATTAATGAATAACAAAGTTAATGCTCAAATATCTTTTTAAAAGACAATGAAACCCAAGCTAAATTTTGCTTACAAAGGCCTTATAAGATTATGAGGAATAATCGGTGAAAGTTAGAATATGATTGGGCAAGAAACAGACAATTTTGCCTAGAGTTGCCACAGATGACATAGAAGTTTATTACAAGTACAAAGTAGTAGTGTATGAAAAGTTGTGTAGCATCAACTTCCATTCTTAAATTACTTATGATATTACATGAGTTATTGCAAACATGGCGTGCATGTATAGAGAAACTTTGACCTTGTAAAAACCTGTTTGTCTCTTTAAGCCCTTCAGGACTGATCCCTGAAAATACTATGGAGAATACATGTTATAGCAACATACACTGGCTTGGGTCTATGGAGAATACATGTTATAGCAACATACACTGGCTTGGGTCTATTGACAATACATGTTATAGCAACATACACTGGCTTGGGTCTATGGAGAATACATGTTATAGCAACATACACTGGCTTGGGTCTATGGAGAATACATGTTATAGCAACATACACTGGCTTGGTTCTATGGAGAATACATGTTATAGCAACATACACTGGCTTGGTCTATGGAGAATACATGTTATAGCAACATAAACTGGCTTGGGTCTATGGAGAATACATGTTATAGCAACATACACTGGCTTGGTCTATGGAGAATACATGATATAGCAACATACACTGGCTTGGGTCTATGGAGAATACATGTTATAGCAACATACACTGGCTTGGGTCTATGGAGAATACATGTTATAGCAACATACACTGGCTTGGGTCTATGGAGAATACATGTTATAGCAAAATCAATCAGTCTGAAAAATTTAAACTTATGATTTATTTCCTTTATCTGTCAGTTTATGTTAATGGCAGATTGTAAAAATAAAGCATGTATTATACATTTATATATATATTGTTTTTTATATTTCTGTACACACGAACTATCAAAGATTCATTAAAAGTGCTAAAAAATGCATTTTTTGTATATTTGCCTTCTTTTTCCTTTTTTCTACTCTCCGCTGGTCTACACCTTCATAATAATGATAAGGAATTTATAACGCGCATTATTATGTCTCTTTGCGCTGTAAGAAATTGAAATACATGTAGAAGAAATAAAGGCTCAGCATACTATACTGCGAATTAATTACTATATATCAGGTACAACTAAAAGGTGCTTTCCCAGAAGAGTGAATAAATAGATTTAAAGAAAAATCCAAGTACAGTATGTTCTGTGACTAATCTAGCCCTACCGGGGACAGGTGCCTGATCTTATTGCCTTGTTTACCCGGCAGAAGTTACCCAAAGGCAAGTCTAAACAAGCATATCATCCACAACGGCTCTAATAAGACGTATAGGCCTAATCATAATCCTAGCAGCCATGCAGCACTTCACCTCATATACCCAGAGTTCACACTCCCAAAATAACACATTTACTTTAATCATAAATAGTTATTATACTACATGTAATATATTCTTAATTACAAACATTGAATATCAAGGATAGTAACAATGGAACAAGTGAGTTTTCAAGCTTGTCAGAAATTGTAACAATGACCCAGATTGTTTAATGTGACTTGGTGTTCTGTTCCACAATTCTGCACTTGCCGCTTGAAATGATCGAGCACAATATGATTAAGTGAATGTTTTAGGAACAATTAAAGGTAGTTCAGATTCGTCAAATGAGATGCGCGGCGCCATCTTGCATATGCGTTGCGCACGGTGCGTAATGCACGTTAGCTCAGTGTCATGCGGTGCGCGCAAACTAACCCAGTTCAAAATGGCGACCCGCTATGTAGCATCCCCACGCTTGATGCCCTTTAATTATTCTGAGAACGCAAATTTCTGCCTGGTTTATATTCTACAATAATTTCCATCAAATACGGAGACACCTATACGTACAGTAAGTACAAGAATTTTAAACTCAATACGAGCCTTGACAGGTAACCAATGTAATCTTTTTAAAATAGGAATAATATGCTCATTTACTCGAGACCTAGATACTAGCCGAACTGCAGAGTTTTGTATCTTTTGAAGGCGATTTAACTGAGTATCGGGTAAATTATAAAAAAAGACTATTACAATAATCAAGATTACATGAAATAAAGGCATATACAAGTTTAGAAGTCATATTTTCATTTAAATATTGTCTAATTTCACCAATTCTATACAATGATAATGAGGCACATTGACCGAGTTTATTAATATGATTAACCATTAACATATTCTTATCAAACATAACCCCAATATTACGAATGCAATCTACCTTATTCAACGTGTTGGGGCAGGGAGGACGACAAGAAACTCTCAATCGAGCGAAAACACACAGATCCCAATTTCTGAATTGCTCAGCAACAAAGACTTCCTCGACGTTATCAAAAAAACAATCAAGAAAACGATAAGAGAGGAGTTACAAGAACTTAAACAAGAATTCGCAAAACTCTCGAATCAAGTTGATACGAACGAGGCGAAAATTGTCTCACTCCAAATCGAGACAGACAATAAAACTAAACACATACTTGATCTTGAAAAACGACTAAAGACCCAGGAAGACACCACGAACAGACTACAAAACAAACACAACGATGCCGAACAATACTCTAGGAGAAATTGCATTCGAGTTTTCGGTGTACCGGAAAACTCTGGAGATCAGCCTGACAGCATCATCATGGCCATCGCCAAGGAGAAGCTTGGAGTAGATCTACAACTCAAGGATATCGACCGCAGCCACCGGATCGGGGCGATCCGGAGACCAGATATTCCAGGCAGAGGGACTACACAACCAGCCACACCGACAACATCGACCTCAGGTGGTCCGGGGAGCACGACCACGTCGACATCGACATCGTGGGCCGCTGTAGCTGATAAGACGACGCGGAGGACGGAACGGCTTCATCACCGTCCGATCATCGTGAAGTTTGCGACATATCGAGCAAAGCAGACTGTGATGGCGGTTAGACGGCGGCTTAAAAATACCGGGATAACAATCGCGGAGGACCTGACCTCCCACAACTACGAGATCCTCAAGGAGGCGAGATCATCGCCGAAGGTGACAGCAGCGTGGTCATCTGATGGACGAATCCTCGTAGCTCTCCCTGCAACGAACGGCAAGTCAATCAGGAAAGTCATCGGCACGATCGAAGAAGCACGGAAACTGAGGTAAATACATGCAATATATAGAAGGAACAGAAAGACAAAACAAAGCAAAAACAATAGAAAGAAAGAGATACAAATGGAAGAACTTAATATATTTTCCCTGGGAGGTTCCCGACCCTCTCAATTGACTTTACTTTGAATGAACTCATTATTATTTTTCTAATTTAGTTTCATTTGTTATTGTTGTTGTTGTTGTTGTTGTTGTTGTTGTTTTTACTTACGCTACAATTTGTGGTTAGGCTATTGATATATATTTCTGCAGTTGTTGTTGATGCTATTGGGTAAATGGGGAAGAATTTCCCGTGTGTAATATGTAATAAATTAGTTAAGGACAATCAAAAGGGTCTTAAATGCACGACGTGTAAAAAATGGGTTCATATCTCTTGCTCTGGCGTCACAGATGAACAATATAATAATCAATGGGAACAGTTTTTAGATTGGGAATGTCGAAAATGTTGTATGAAACACATGCCATTCTATGATGAAAGGACTGGATTTATAAGTGAGACTTTAAATACGAAATCTAAGAAACGAATTCAAAATGTAGTATCAGGAGAAAGTACACAGTTTGGTAAAATTGGTTTAAATTGTGTTCACTTGAATGTAGTAAGTTTGTTCAAACACTTTGATGAAATTAAGACTCTTTTATGTAATAATAATATTCATATATGTGCACTTAATGAAACTAGGCTTGATGATAGTATTATAGATTCGGAAATTGCTATCGAGCATTACTGCTTAATTAGAAAAGATCGTAATAGACAAGGTGGTGGTGTTGCTATCTATATCCATGAAAGTTTAAAATTTGAGAATACAATTAATGAAACATTCATAAATTTAGAAGCAGTCATTTTGAAAATTAAATTGAAGAAGGCTAAACCACTAGTTTTTATTACTTGGTATAGACCTCCCAATTCACCTCGTGATGTTTTGACTATGTATGAGAATATGCTATCTTCAATCGAATTAAATGATACAACTGTTTTAATGATGGGAGATGTAAATTTTAATATTCTACAAAGCCCTTTAAGTGCTGAATGCAAATTATATTGTCAGTTAAATGATATATTTGATTTGCATCATGTTAATACAAATAAATGCACCCGTGTTACACAAAGATCGCGTTCTCTTCTTGACCACATATTATGTAATGATTTGGACAATATAAGCACTTGGGATGTAATGGATAAAGGTTTTAGTGATCATTCTTTGAGTTTTGTATCTTTGAAAGTAGGGCATGTAAGTGATACATCGAATCACGTTAAATTAGTTTCTTTTAGAAAATCTAAGGGTATCGATGAAAATGCATTCAGGGCAGACATGAGGTCTCAGAAATGGTCGAAAGTGGAAGATTGTTGTGATTTAGATGAAGCGATCACAAAATGGGAACAGCTTGTATTAGAAGTAGTAAATAAATATATGCCAATAAAAACTAAAAGGGTACGGAAAAAACACTCTCCATGGATTAATGAGTTTATATTTAATTTAATGAAAGAACGCGATAAAACTAAAAAAAGAGCTAAACATACAAACAGCGATGATGATTGGAAAGATTATAAAAAGTTGCGTAATAAAGTTACGTACGCAATTAAAAAGACAAAAAAGCAATATTATACTGAAAAAATACGAAACTATCAAGATAGATCAAAATCTTGGGAAGTTCTTAAATCCTTGCTACCTCAGAAATCAAATAACATTGGTGTTAGCCAAAATAGTGAACAATTGGTCAATGAATTTAATAATCATTTTGCCAGCGTCGCTGAGAAGTGCAATGTTGTGAATGATGCTGTTGATGTTAATTATGATGTTAATCACAAAGGAAATGTTTTCGAGTTGCATTGTGTTTCTCATGCTGAGGTTTTAAAAGAAATATTCTCATTGAAAAATAAAAAGTCTGTTGGTATTGATGGAATAAGCTCATTTATTTTGAAATTATGTGGAATTGATATTGTTAAAAGTATAACATGTATTATAAATAAATCAATCAGTCAAGGTGTAGTCCCAAAAAGGTGGAAGATTGCGAAGATAATACCGATTTTTAAAAAAGGCGACAAAGCCAATCCAGATAACTATAGACCAATCTCATTATTACCTGCGGTTTCAAAACTACTAGAAAGGGTAATTCAACGTCAACTTGTACGCTTTTTAACAGACAATAATACTTTGACTAAACACCAATCTGGATTTAGATCGAAGCATTCAACAAGTACAACCTTAATTCAAGTTACAGATGAATGGCTTATGTCTCTTGACAATGGTATGTACACAGGGGTAGTTGCGGTTGACCTACAAAAGGCTTTTGACTTGGTCAATCATGATATTCTTTTAGCCAAGCTTACTGCTTCTACTGGATTGAAAGGAAAGTCTTATGAATGGTTCTATAGCTATTTAAATGATAGGCGAATAACCACTTCAATTAACAATACAATGTCAACCGAACTACCTGTGTCACATGGCGTACCACAAGGTTCTATACTGGGACCAATTCTGTTTCTTATTTTTATTAATGACATGCCGAATTGTTTTAATAATTGTTCAGTGCATTTATACGCAGATGATACGGTGTTATACTATTCAAATAAAAACCCGCAATCTATTGAAAATGTATTAAATGTTGAATTGCAGAATTTACAAGTATGGATGGATCGTAATAAATTGAAGATTAATTGTACGAAAACAGTATGTATGTTAATAGGTACTAAATGTATGTTACATAAGCATGGTAAATTGAAGTTGTATATATACGATAAAATGATTGAGCAAGTCCAACATTTAAAATACTTGGGAGTATTTATTGATTCACAATTGAAATGGACTGTACACATTGATCATTTATGTAAAAAGATTAGTAAGATGGTAAGCTTCCTAGGCAGATTAAGTAAATATATCAATGAGTCATGCTTAACAATGTTATATAATGCT